>BQNB010044637.1:0-32943 GCA_026074375.1 Tanacetum coccineum
ATGAACCCGACCCTATAAGGCTTTATCGGGTTCGGGTCGGGTTCGGGTCGGGTCGGGTCGACCCGTATGACACCCCTAGTCGTGTCGTGGGTGTTTTTTTATCAGAATAAATAATTTTTTTTTTAATTATTTTGTGCAATAGGTTCTTTTTTTTATATGGGCTTATGTGTTTGGTCTCATGTCGCGGATATTTTTTAATCTGAATAAATAAGTACTTTTGTAATTTTTGTTTCCTATTTTGTGCCGAGTAATTTTTTTTTAAAGTTGTCAAGTTAAAGAAAAAGAAAAACAAAAAAAAAAGAAAGTCAAATGGGTCGACCCAAAGTAGGAGCCCAATGGGCCGGTTACTGTAGCATTGTACAATCTATGTCAAAACGACATAGTTTCTTTCCGAACATAGTAAAAAAGTTGTCTAGTTAAAGAAAAGGAAAAAACAAAAAAAAAAGTCAAATGGGTCGGCCCAAAGTAGGAGCCCAATGGGCCGGTTACTGTAGCACTGTACAATCTATGTCAAAACGACATAGTTTCTTTCCGAACATAGTATATGTATATAATATAATTCCAAGCAGCTAAGTTTTGGGCCAGTTTAGTACTAACTAACCAGCTATATCGGGCTTTTTGGGCATTGCATAAGGCCTTATCTCATTTGTGCATCTCTCCTTCCACACTACAAAAGATAAGTAACTTTCCTATATGATATGAAGTCGCATGGCATAAGTGATTAAGTGCCACGAATCTAGGAAAGAAAGAACTCTTATGATGATGAAATACGCAATGGATTATATACTAGTCGTTTATCAAATGTTTTGAGATGTATATGTTGCTTACAAACATATACTAGTATGTCTTAATTAAATTCTGATTTTTTCAAGTAATTAAATTATGATTTTTTCGATATTTTATACATTTATTGTTTTAAATATAGATGTATAACTCTTTAAGTATGGATGCCAATATTCTGATCTCCTTAATTAGAGAGATTTTTGGTGACTTTTTCTGACTGGGTTTATGTGTCATAAAAATATACTGACACCACATTTTGAACACTTTTTCTGACCAAAAGTTTTAGTCCTAAATCTTTTGAACATTTCTGACTAACATTTTGTCTAAGTGTGAACCTTTCTCGATGGCTTTAGTAGTGACTCTTTTTCTTTCAGCGAGAGAAGCCTATACAGGGGCGGACTCACATAGGTGCCGGGTGTAGCACGGGCTACACTTGATTTTAGGTAACGAAGTGTAAAAACTTTTCAAAACTGTCATTTTAATGGTATGTGCAACCTTTTAAAAAATTTGTGCTACCTTAGTTTCTTATGACGTAACTTTAGTTGGCCCAACATTTATTTTGTGCAACACCCCATTGAAAATCTTGGGTCCGCCTCTGAGCCTATAACGAGTTTAATGAATTACTTTTACTGACATTGTTTACAGTAAGTAATGGTTGTATATCAATGTTGTGAAACCAGGTGACTGCCACCTTTTTAGTCAAACTGTGCACTAATTTGAAAACTATCATAGAATATACTGTAGGTCGTCTAGAACATAATAAGAGATATCGTGTGAACTTGAATTGATTGTTGCCAATGATGATGCCCAAAGAAAAGATCAGTTGCTCGTCTATTTTAATTAGGAGGTACGTAAACTTAAAAGTATCACGGCTTGTCCAACATGCAGTAGAATTCCGTTGTAAAATTTAGCACATAAACTTTAAACCACTAGAATAGCATTAAGTGGAGTGTTCACAAAGTCTTTATATAGCCAACACGTTTTAGCATCCATTTGTAAATTTTAGCACAAGGAAGTTTGCTTGGGCGCGTGCCTACAACATCTTCTTGTGACCATTTAACTCTTTTAAGCCGTCCCCAGAAGAAATCAACGCCTCTCTAAGTTAAGATTGTTGAATAATGAAAACCCTGTTGGAGATAAAAGAGACTAAAATGTACGATTTCATTAAAACTAATAAATAAATTAAGAACGTATCTCCTATTTAGATCCTTTACGATCTTTCATACCGAAAAATTGTTTACGTACAACCTCATTAGTAACATTCATAAGCTCTTCTTTCTCTATTGCACAAATTAACGCACCATCAAAATATTCCTTACCCATCCTATTTCGCAAATCTGTCTTCACAAGCTTCATTTTAGAAAAGCATCTTTCAAGTTTCAACTGTAGCGGTTGCAACGGGCAAAATCAAAGCTAACTTCAACAAACGATAGACCAAAGGATGAGAGGTGTGTTTATTCTTCTCTACCATCAAACTAGCAAGTTTGGAAATACTAGTCAACTCAGAAAAATCCTTATCGTTACTCATAATCAGATAGTAAACAGCAAGATCAGTAGGAAGACGTAACCTCTCCATATAAGTAAAATCGTATGGATACATCTCACTAAGTTTAACCAACTTTGATACGTTGAAATCGGTAAATGAATTGTGTGGACTCAACGCCGCCATATTTTCCAGTAATTCAGTGCTCGACTCACTAAAACGATCACCAAACTCTTGAATTTGCATATCCAAAACTGTATTGAAGATATCAACCTCAAAATGATGTTGATTGGTAATTTTATTCCTACGGATTTTTGAATGAGATTCAGCCATATCCACCATCTCAATAAGTAACAACACAAACAAAACGCTTTGTTCGCTTTTACGCTATACTCTAACCAACCAAATTCATCAAACCAACTCACAACAAAACGTCTAACCTTACCCCCTATACTTCTTGATGGAAAGACATGACCTCGTGGTCGACAAGGTCCTCTATCATAATATAGACGTCTTATTTCTTCTCTTTGGTTTGGGTCATAATTAAAATTTCGAGGTCTATCGACAGGACCCCAAGGAAGAGAATCCAAATCAATTCTAATCGGTACAACACTCGAAGGAGTACCAGTTGTAGATTTGGGCGATGATTCTTGTGGAATATCGTTAGAAACATTTTTCGTTTTGAAGATTCTCCACAAATATTATCAATGTCTGCTGAAACTTTTCTCTTCATATAAACTCCAATTTTAGCCTACATAGCAAATTAACAGTTCATTATTGACTAAAAATTATTAGTGAACATATAATCCAAAATCATTTTGATAGATTCTTCAAAAAATATCTATGGATCATATCATTTAATCAATTGTTAATTATACACGTTATCTACTTATCCACAATATTTAGTAGCATGTGAATGTGAACAAAACATAAACATTCATAAATCATATGCAATGTTTATGTAACTAAAAAAAACTAAAAACTATTAAAACCCTTAAAAATAAAAATAAAGATAGAATTACATGTTTCATTGTGAATGGGATCTGACGTCAAAGACTAAAGAGGGAGGTGAGGGAAATCAAGGAGTGACGATTCATATTATGTTTTTCTCTTTTCTAACTAAATAAAGAATTTTGTATAATGAGCTTTGTTTTTTTAATTAAATCTTTAATGTTAACATGTATATTGGGCTTTTGTAATATCGTAAAAAACTAAAAATTTTAACATATTTGACTAATTAAATACAAGTATTTATGTAACACATAATTTTGGGACCGAGATCATTTTGAAGAAATTGAGATTTTTAGCAGATATTTACACTACGCGAAAAAATTCTATCGGGTTCCCGTGCACCCCCGGGAACCCCTCTAGCTCCGCCCCTAGCTCTGTGTATATGTTTTTTTTTTGTGTTCGTTATGAATGTTACATTTCTTAATATATTTTGAATGATGCTAACTAACATGGCGCAAACGTGGATCTTTACGCTATATATTCGTACTAAGAAGTAATCTAATAATAATAATTAAAAAAAACATGTAAGAATCTTAAATACAAACTAATTTCGTCTACTTAATAACATATACGAATAAGACACATCAGATATATAAATTATAATGTTATCAAGCAATGAAAATATTAATATATTGATCACAAAATGTCAAATATGTTTATTATTTAAAAGATTCTCTCTTTTTTATCTATCATTAATTTAAAGCAACGATTATAGTTAAGAGCAAATATTATACACGTAATTTCTTATCACGAGTAAACCACAATCACTTTCCACAATTAGAATATAGCAAGTGGCGTTGCTCAGGTATATAAATAGAAAGGTCCACCAGATTATATAATTTAGATTAATAAATGTGATGGCAGGCATTTGAAGTAACCAATGAAACGGGTTACTATTTTTTGAAGCCAGACGGTCCGATTTACGCAATTGCACAAATCTGCATGCTATTGTCGGCTATGGTGCCTTTACCCCTCCCATTTCTATTACCCGTTTTATTGACATAATAAGACAGTTACGCAATTACATATTTATTAATTCTACCAACCATTGGTTTGTTAGGAAAAGAGAGTTAAACACAATGTTTTGAAAATCGGGTTTTTAATCGACTCGATCAAGTCACTGGGTTACCAGTTTAACCGGTTCGATTACCGGGTCAATCCGATCTTTCACAACAAAAAAATAAAAAATATGTGCAATGATATAAAAAAAGAGTATATATAAAAATCATGAATATTTCATATATTGAGCCTAAAACCCGTTTACTAACAAATATAAATATAACATGTAAAAATAAAATTACGTCGCAAATATATATAATCTGCATGCTATTGTCGGCTATGGTTCCTTTACCCCTCCCATTTCTATTACCCGTTTTATTGACATGATAAGACAGTTACGCAATTACATATTTATTAATTCTACCAACCATTGGTTTGTTAGGAAAAGAGAGTTAAACGCAATGTTTTGAAAATTGGGTCTTTAATTGACCCGGTCAAGTCACTGGGTTACTAGTTCAACCGGTTCGATTACCGGGTCAATCCGATCTTTCACTACCGGAACCGGTTCAACTGGTTAAATCGGCCGGGTCGAACCAGGTTTCATTGGTTAAAGATACTACTCATGGTCTTTAAACCAAAGCACGTCGAACTGATTTTTCTTCACTAATGAATATAGATAAAATGCTTGTACCTTTTAACTCTTTTTTCCTAAGCAAACACAATTAATTAAAGGTTGCTTGTAAGTTCAATGTATAAAATGCTTAATGTTGTCAATGTTAGTTTAATGCCAAGGTCAGCTACTTCCCAATTCCAACTTGACACATGTTGTAATTGCATTGTTACTCAAACACAAGTTAACTAAAAACATAATTTGTACCAGAAATAATTATTTTTCTGCGATTTGCCCCAAGTTAACTATACGTATGAACTAATTCTCACTATTAAACTAGCACTTTATTTGCTCTTTAGTTGCGAACATATTCAATGCATTACATGCATGTTAGTTGCAAACATATGCACCCAACATGGATCGAGTTGTTAGAAAATTAGGGTGTGTGTGATGTGATAATCCTGGATATCTTACTAGAATCGTGTTGAGTTCACTTTCTGTATAAAGTATTTCAACCTTATATATGCTTGGGTTGCACGAAATCTCTATCGAGATAATTCTAGAAGAGAAACACTTTGTGTTCTAGGCACAAGATCACAAAGCAAGAACAAGAGAGGAATTATATGTGTATTTTTCGTTGTTATGTTCTGTATTGCAAGACCAAATGTTTTCCTGTGTATATAACAAAGAAAACTAGACATTTACGGGTGGTTAAAGTTGGTTAAAACTGAATTTTCAAACCAACTGTCAGGACTTTACAGCGTAACCAAAATGGTTACGGCGTAACCTCAAACCCTTCATGTGTTTACGGCGTAACATCATATGTTACGGCGTAACACCTGCAAAATCTGTCTTAGTGGATTTCATATTAACTCAACGAGTGTGCACTCCACACTTCCCTAACTCGTGTCCGAGCCGAACATGAAATCTCATTGATCTCTAGTAAATCTCAATTACCTAAATGGCCGTTGATGACACTAAAATCACTAGAAATCCCCCCATTTTAGTGTAATCTTTGATTTACTAAAACATATATAATGATATATGCCATTATGTTATAGCAAACATAACGAAACAAACAAATGCATAAATGAAAATGTCTTGCGATTGAATTTTCATCTTAGTATAATACACATTCCAAATATTTGAAAATCGGGGTGTCGTAACGATTGAACCTGTCAATCCATTTGAGTATCTGAAGATATTATACACATAAGTTTCTACAACACTCTAATATTCGTTTACTTGACACTTTACAAGCCATGTGTCCCAATCCATTAATGAACATATAGGAAGCCAAGCCCAAGCTTCTTGAAGCGGCAAAACTTCATGTTCACATAGGTGGTTTCTTTTAGTCATGTCATGCATTGCACTTTTTCAAAAGAACCATTAAGAAGGTAAACTTCAACCTAACATCACTTGCAGGTCTGAACACATACCTTGAGAAGATAAATACATGTGTTCCAATATCTAGCTATGAGCATTCCATATTGAATTCAGCTTCTAACGTTGTATTAGAAGGGAATTAGGTATCTCATAGGTAGTAGACTTAAATGGACTTAAACCCCATCCCTATCACTGACTTATTCACTAAGTCCCTAGCTAGACGCTTCATCAAGTGGTCTGTTAAATTCTGTTGTGACCGAACAAACATAATAGAAATCACACCGTTCATGATTAACTTCCTAATAATACTATGTCTAACACCTAAGTATCTAGACTTGCCATTATACATTTGACTATATGCTTTAGCTAACGTGGCAGTACTATCATAAAGGATAGAAATCGGTGCTATTGGATCGGCCAAATTAAAATCTCATGTATCAAGTTTCTTAGCCATTCTACTTCATTACCAGCTGCAGCCAATGCTACAAACTCATATTCCATAGTAGAACCAATGATGCATGTTTGCTTCTTGGAAGCCCATGAAACGGAACCTCCCCCAAGTAGGAACACCCATCCACTAGTAGAAGGTGAATCTTTAATATGATTTATCCAGCTAGCATCTGAATAACCTTCTAACACCGAAGGATATCCAACATATGATAAACCATAATTCATAGTACCCTTTAAGTATTTGAATACCCTTATTATTGCTTGCCAATGTTGTCTACTAGGATTACTAGTAAACCTGCTCAATCTACCAACTGCATAAGCAATATCAAGTCTAGTGCTAATCATAGCATCATCAAGCAGCCAATAGCTCTTGAATATTCAAGCTGATCCACAGGTTTACCTGTATTTGGCCTAAGCTTTTCTACCGGATCCATAGGAGTACTCACTGGAGAACAATATTCACGATTAAACTTCTTGAGTATTTTCTCAATGTAATGAGATTGTGTAATTACAATCCCTTTATTTTTACATTTTATCTTAATACCAAGAATAACGTTTGCTTCTCTCATATATTTCATAGAAAACCTTGATAACAAAAACTTCTTAGTTTTATCAACTTGATTTTGATCGGTGCCAAAAATCAACATGTCATCAACATATAGACAAATTATAACACTTTTACCGGAGTCATAAAAATTGCTATATATACACTTGTCAGACTGGTTTAGAAGAAAACCACTAGACAACACAACCTCGTCAAACTTTTGATGCCACTGTTTAGGTGCTTATTTTAGCCCATACAATAACTTAACCAGCTTATACACCTTATGCTCATTACCTGACATAACAAACCTTCCAGTTGCTTTATATACACTTCTTCATCCAAATCACCATTTAAAAATGTTATTTTGACATCCATTTTATGGATCACTAGATTGTGTATAGCTGCTAAAGCTAACAACAATCTAATTATTGTGATACGAGCAGCTGGTGCGTAGGTATCGAAGTAATCGATCCCTTCCTTTTGTCTAAAACTTGGATTACCAATCGAGCCTTGAACTTGTCAATTGTTCCATCGACTTTCATCTTCCTTTTGAAGATCCATTTGCAACCTAATGATTTGCAACCTGGAGGTAAATCAGATAAAACTCATGTATTATTTTCCATAATAGAACCAATCTCATCATCAATTTTTTTTCGAGAAAGTAGCATCACGAGACTGCATAGCTTTATTATAGGTTCTAGGATCTTCATCAATATTATAGCAGTAAGAGTATTCTGATCCAACTTGATCTCTTGATCCCTTAACTAAATATAGCTGAAAATCATAACCATATGATTTAGCTTTCCTAGCTCTTTACCTCCACGAGGTCCAGGAGTCTCACTTGGTACATCATCAAAATGATCATCCCTTTTAGATTCTTCCAAATTTAGTATAATTTCTTTTGGTCTAGGTATTGAAAGAAATGATTATCATCAAATATTGCATCTCTTGATTCTATAATTGAGTTTATAGAAACAGAGTCATTAGGTTCAATGACATAAAACCTATATGCTTTAGAATGCTTAGCTGATGTGTCATTGTGTAGTGTATATTTTATTGATTCAAGTTTTAAATTTATATTTTGCCAACTAAACCAAAAATAACACTTTAACGGGTAGTGTACCCGATCGGTAGTAGTTTCGTGGTAAGTAAGGTATCAAACACTTGAAGCGAGGTTAAATCTATCAATTTAATTAATATCTTGGTTATCTAATCTATGTTAATTCTACTTTATTCTAAATATATGTCAGTCCTAGTTCCTAATTCTAACGGGAAAATGGGGTTTTCATCCTGATAGACTGACATGGTTTGGTTGGTGACTACAATCAATTCAAGATATTTTTACCCATGCCAGCTAATTATCAAAAGATAAAAGTGCGGTCGAGCCAAATATAAGAAAACTGTATTAAGCATTATTAATCTGATTAGAAAGTTGGTTTGTTTATTAAGTGCAATGATTTCTTCTCGCGATGTGGCATATCATTCTTAAGACTTAGGCGTTACATCATCCTAAGACCTAGACACATTAATTCTGTCACAATTAAAGAATCCGCATAAAGCATCCTTATTTGCTGATTATAATCTATCTTAAGAATTAAAGCAATGGTGATCTTGTTAAACCCTAGCTCATAGAGACTTTACCCACTTACCGCTTAATGGCAATTCATACACTAGTAGTCCACTTGTCCAACTATCCAATGGAATCAGAACGTTACTTGTTGAATTATCTAGGTCACCTGCTAGTTAACACGATCAATAAACCATCAGCAATATCCAATTAACTAGTTAAGCCCGAAGCGTATCCTAGACACAGACTTAGAAGGACTGGTCGGGTGGATTCACACCGTAAATATATATAATATATAGTAAAATATAAAATATATAAATAAGTGTAAAAACCAACAAGATCAATGATACCGAGAAGTAGTATAGAGCTTTCCCGGGTCGTTTATCCCCAACGAGGCTGGAATGGACAATCGATACAGTCGAAGATTTGAGTTTGAATGAAGGAATTGATTTGGGAAGTTGAAAAAGTCAAATTAGATAATAACGGACTAAAACGTTTAAGAAAAACCTAGAAATTACGAAATTAAACTAGAAAACGAGACCCCGAATCCCGAACAAAAGGGGGAAAAACCTAAAATCTTTAAAAATAAACCTACGAAGAAATTTTTGCTTCTAAACTACTCTAGGGATCAAATAACGAAGAATGAAAAAGACTAGACCGAAAACGGAGTTCGTTTGACCCAAAAACGAGTCAAAACAAAATCCCGTACCCGGACCCGTTCTTTAAAAGATGACAAATTGTAAAAATGACCCTACGAAAAATTTTATATTTTTCCTACAAACTAGATGATAAAAGAAAATTTTCTAAAAAAGCAAAATATTTTTTTGATAATTTTTGTATTTTTTATGAATTAAATAAACTTTTAACTAAATTAAATTGTAAAAAATATTAAACGATTACAAAAAATTCTGAAAAATTTTCTAAAAATACTAGACACCTTAACAATCCTACGAAAAATAAGAAACTAAAATAAGCTGAAGGAATAAGCCCCGAAATAAGCCGAACAGCTTATATAAGCTTAATTTAGTTGAAACCGAACAACTTGAAATTTAGTTGAAACCGAACAACTTGAACTCAGTTGAAACCGAACAACTTGAACTCAGTTGAAACCGAACAACCCTAGTTTAGTTGAAACCGAACAACTCAACTCAGTTGAAACCGAACAACCCTAATTCCATTAAGGGAAACCGAACAACTCATTTTTCTAAATTATACGGTTTATTTCTTTGACTTGTAAAATCCCGTGAAACATTAACTTGTTTTTCCCGGTTTTGTCAAGAATTGTAAAATCCCGTGTAGTTTAAGGATTTAAACACTTAAAAGGCAACTTAATTAAACACAATTTCTTTCTACCACCGTTCGATCAACCAAGTTCTTTTATTTTAACAAACAAAATTCTCAATGGACACTCTACTAGCTGACAAAGTAATTCTTTCGGGTGCTGACAATCATCCACCAATGCTGGAAAAGGATATGTATGATTCTTGGAAAAGCATAATGGAACTATATATGCTGAATAGACAAAATGGACGAATGATCCTTGAATCCGTTGAAAGTGGTCCACTTATTTGGCCTTCAATTATGGAAAATGGAGTTACAAGGCCAAAGAAATATTATGAGTTATCTGCTACGGAAGCACTTCAAGCTGATTGTGATATCAAGGCAACAAATATCATTCTCCAAGGACTACCACCTGAGGTCTATGCATTGGTAAGCAATCATAAAGTCGCCAAGGAACTTTAGAAAGAATTCCAACTTCTCATGCAAGGAACTTCATTGACGAAGCAGGAAAGGGAGTGTAAGCTTTATGATGAATTCGATAAGTTTGCATATAAAGAAGGGGGAATCACTTCGTGAATTCTACTTGAGATTTTCACTGCTACTCAATGACATGAACATTTACAACAAAAACAGAACAAATTTCAAGTGAACATAAAGTTTTTGAATACCCTTCCCCTCCTAATGGAGCAAATTTGTGACAGAGTCAAATTGTTCGAGATTTGCACAAACCAACATCGATCACTTCATGCTTATTTAGGACAACATGAATTCATGCAAATGAGGTTCTTAATGCAATAAACGCAATTTCAGATATGCTTAGCTTTTGTTGTAAACTCATCAGAATGACCCAGTCTCCTATCAACTCATCAAAATTCACAACCCAAAACACTCAATTTCAACCACAGTTTTATCATAATCAGTCCTCCATAGTATGGTTCACCTATCAGTCTTAACAATACTCAACTCATCAATCATCAACACCTCTTTCATTCACTTATCCATCCAATGATTATCAGCCATCAATTCACCACAACATCTATTCTCTATCATCATCTATACCTCAATCGGAATATCCTCCATCAGTTGATCAACAATCTGAATTTTCCTAGCATGAATCAGGTTTAATTGTTCCAGTGTTCCAGAAAGGTGATGATCCTATTGATGCCATCAACACATGGTGTCGTTTTTGACTGCTGTCATCACTTCCTGATATCCCACTACCAATAACTAGTTGAGAAACTCGTCAAACCCTAGGCAACAAGCTACCATTAACAATGGAAGAGTAACATTACAACTAATTCAGGGGAGACAAACTTCTGTAGCTGCAGACACTTCAAGGACTTATACTCTGAGAGAAAGTGGAAACAATTCTGGAAAACAAAGAATGGTTTATATTGGCTACAACTGCAAGAGGAAGGCCACATGTCCAAATCATGCAACAAACAAAGAGGAAAACACGGGATGAATTACGAGGTTTAAAGATAAAGTATTTGTTGGTTTCAAGCTCAGCAAGTGGTCAAATTTTACATAAAAAATAAGGGAGGGAGGAATCTCCGCGATTTTTTGGGCATGATTTCAGGAATTCCCAGAAGGTCAAGCCTACACAGAATGTCATAACTCATAAGCTGCTTATCAAGCTGATGATTTGGATTCATAATGACTCAGATTTGTGATGAACTTAAACACCAGCCAAAGGTTACTCTCATGGCAAATTATCTCCATATGGTTTTCAGACACTCTTTCTGAGTACATCAATCATGATAATGGTGAATAATGATATGACCTAATCAAGTGTGGCAGGCTATGCCATCTTCTGAACAGAGACAAATGTGTGAACCATTCAGAGACTGGAAATAACAGAGTGATAGCAAAATCCTTTCCTTAAATTCTCATATCGATTGAATCACATAGGTAGCATGTTCAACAATTCTAATCTTCTGCACAACAAGATAATTTGATATTTATCTGGAGTGAACAACTAAAAACCTAATTAGTTCATTGTACCAAGACGAATCTGGAAAATAAAAGTGTCAATGATACTTTAACTACTGAGCTTGAAAGATATAAGGAACAAGTCAAAGTGTTGAAAGAAGGACAAAACGTTAATTTAAAGAGTCAAGATAACGTTTCAGATTCATGTGCACAGTCTGTAGATATTGATCATCTTAAACGAACTCTTTCAGAACATTTAAAAGAAAAGGAATCTTTATTGCAAATGGTTACACTTCTCAAAAATGATTTTAAGAAAGAAGAATCTAGAAGCCTTGACAGGGAAATAGCCTTAGAAAAGCAGATCAAACAACTAGATAATATCGATTTTAAAAGAGATCAATCTGCACAAAATGTTCACATGTTGACGAAACCTTAGTTTTTCTATGATAATACTACTAAACAAGCTCTAGGTTTTCAAAATCCTTTCTATCTGAAGAAAGCTCAGCAGTTGGAACCTATGCTATATGTTGGTGATATAATTCAGAAAACCAATCCTATTGTGATCCCTGACTCAGAAGAGACCTTAACACTTGTTGAAGAGAGTCGTTTAAAAATGCTTTTAAAACATAAGGATAATATGATGCAAGAAAAGATAAAACAAATTGATACCATACCAATCGATTATGCTGCTCTTAATAAACTTTATAAAGATTTTGAAACATGGTTTGTTCCAAAAACTGAATTATCTGCTGAACAAGCCTTTTAGTTGCATAACTCTGTGAGTTCCTCAAAACCCAATCTTTCTGATAGACCCACCAATGTTGAGGTTCCTAAAGAACTTCCAAAAGTCAGCATGGTTAATACGAGTTTGAAGAAACTTAAATACCATCTTGCTAATTTGATGTGGTAGTCAAAGAAAGAACCACGCCCACAGCTATCACTGAGGGCACGTAGGGTTTCGAACATACAAAAGCTTGTTTTAGGGATGAAATAATCTCATTTGTAAAAGCTCTGAAGGACTTATTTAGTACATTCAACCAATAATTGGTTGATGAACTTACTGAAGTCCAAAATGTCTTCTATCAAATGGACCAGGATGTGGAACAACATCATGTAGAGTTAAAAACATTTGAAGTTAAAATGAATCGAGCTTTGACTCTTAGAACAAGTGATGAGCAAAGATATTGTGAACTTGATTGTAAATTCCTCTATGGATTTTGCCTCTATGAATGTGCATGAATGTGAAAAGTGTCTCAAACTTGAGATTGAGCTTCAAAAGGATTTTGTTGAAAAAGAGATTTACGATAAACTGTTCAAAAGGTTTACCACTCTTGAAAAACATTGCATTTCGTTAGAAATGATACTCAACTTAATCCAGAGAAATTTTTCAAAAGGACAATTCTATTTCAAATCAAAGTGCTCCAAGTTTTGATCAATTGTTTGAATTAAATGAATTGAAAGCTCAGTCCCAAGAGAAAGACATGTCATAAAGAAGTTGAAAAAAAGAGAATTAAATCTCTCATGGAAATATGGATAGGATAAGATCAAAATAGACTTAGAATAGATTGAAACCCATAAATAATTTGAATTGGAATCAAAGGGTGACAAAGCTTATTGCTGAGAATGAGCATATTGAAAACAACCTATAATGCAACTTTATGACTCGATTAAAACCAGCCTAGTCAGTTTTCGATCAAAAGAACAATGTGATGACTTAACTAATCAATCTATCTAAAGTCCTTAGGAAATTTCTGATTTAAAATGCCTTGTCTTCAAAGGAAAAAGTTTGGTAATTACAACTCTCAAGGATGAATTGAGGAAACTCAAAGGAAAAGATTTAGCTAATAATGAAGTTACACATCATCCTAGTGATCCAGAGATTAATACGGAACCAATAACCCCTAAATTGTTGAACAAAAGGTCAGCTCACTCTGCCTATATTAAGCACACTCAGGAAGAAGCTGCAGTTCTTAGGGATCTAGTTGAACATGTTAAATCAAAATATCCACTAGATCATTCCTTAGAATCTGCCTGTAGGTATGCTAAACTAATTCAGGAGTTGCTTACAAACATCAGTCAAACCTGCCCTAGTATCAACAATACTGATGGAAAATTAGTGGCTGTGATCCCAAAGAACAAGGACAAAAGAGTTAGATTCACTGAGCCCGTCACATCCTTAGGAAACACAATCACAAAAACAGTCTCTACATCAAACCTAGTTTCTAACAAACCTATGTTGTCTTCTACAGGAGTAAAACCGTCTACTAGTGCTAGCGGATCACAGCCTTCAGGCAATACAAAGAAAGATAAGATTCTGCAAACACAAAGTAGTACTCAGAAGAATAAAGTAGAAGCCCACCCTAGGAAAGTTAAATCTAGTTTGAAAAATAAAGATCAAAGTTGTCGCACCTATAGGAACAGGCTCAATGTGCAGCATTCTAAGCTTAATGATAATTCTGAACTTAAATGTGTTAAGTGTAATGGTTGCATGCTTTCTGATAATCATGATTTGTGTGTTCTTGATTATATCAATAATGTGAATGCTCGTGCAAAATCTAAATCTACTAAGAAAAGAGAAAGGTTTGGAAACCAACAGAAAAGATTTTTACAACTATTGGATATATTTGGAGACCTACTGGTCGGACCTTCACTATCGTAGGAAATGCGTGCCCTTTAACTAGGATTACCACTACTACTGAAGCGCCCCTTAGGAAACCAGTTGTTCTAGATAATGAAACATCTAAACCTTCTATAACATTGGTCTATTCACGGAAACCTAGGAACTCTAAAACTAATGTTCCTGTTAACAAATATAAGGTTCTTCAATCTATATCTGCTAACAAAAAGGAACCCAGTAAATCTTAGGGATCCATAATTTCTGAAGTTCCATCTTTCTCTCTTAATGAATGCAGGTCATCTAAATTTTCCTCTGGTATTTGGACTCCGGTTGCTCCAAGTATATGACTGGAGATCGCTCTCAGCTCACCAATTTCGTCAACAAATTTTTGGGTACAGTCAAATTCAGAAATGATCATGTAGCAAAGATTTTGGAATATGGTGATTATTAGATTGGGAATGTTATGATATCAAGGGTTTACTATGTGGAAAGAATTGGACACAAATTATTCTCTGTTGGGCAGTTTTGTGATTCGAACCTTGAGGTTGCTTTTCGTCAACATACCTGCTTCATTCGTAATTTAAAAGGTGTTGATTTATTGACTGGATCTCGAGGCAACAATCTGTATACTCTGTCTCTTAGAGACATGATGGCATCCTCTCCCATTTGTCTCTTGTCAAAGGCCTCAAAGACTAAGTCCTGGCTATGGCACCGACGTTTGTCTCATCTAAACTTTGGTGCAATCAACCATTTAGCTAGACATGGTCTTGTTTAAGGTCTCTTAAAAGCATAAATTTTGAAAGGAAGGACCAACTGTGTTCTGCATGATCAAAGGTTAAGGAAGCAAGAAGAAACCCCTACAAACCTAAATCTAAAGACACAAACATGAAAAACTTTAACTGATTACATCATAGATCTTTGTTGACCATGCGTGTCGCACGTGTTAATGGAAAAGAAGGTACAGAGTCTCGTCATTGTCCGATGACTACTCACGATTCACATGGGTCAGCATACCGAGAGCGCGTGTGAGCGCGCGCGCGTGATGAAGCTCCAGATTTCATAATCAAGTTTCTCAAGATGATCCAACTGCGACTTAAAGTACCTGTCTGACGCATCAGAACAGGATATGGAACTGAATTTGTTAATCAAACGTTGCGTGAATATTATGAGAAGGTTGGTATCTCTCACGAAACATCTATACACTCACTCACTACAGGCAAAATTGGTGTCGATGAAATACGGAACGTACCTAATTGAAGGTGCTCACTACTATGTTGATTTATTGCAAAAGCTCTGATAGTTCTATGGGCTGAATCAGTGGCTACCGCAGCTACAACCTAAAAATCGTTCCCATCAAACGCTTCGTCACGGCCAAAACACCATATGAGCTTTTACATGACAAACTTCCTGACTTATCTTTCTTCCATGTATTTGGTGCACTCTGCTATCCAACGAATGATAGTGAGAATCTGGGCAAGTTACAACCAAAGGCTGATATTGGTATTTTCATTGGTTATGCACCCACGAAGAAAGCATTTCGAATTTACAACCGACGTACCAGACGAATCATTGAGACAATTCATGTAGATTTTGATGAGCTGACTGCGATGGCTTCTGAACACAGCAGTTCAGGACCCGCACTTCATGAAATGACTCCTGCAATAATTAGTTCAGGACTCGTGCCAAACCCTCCTCCTTCAACACCGTTTGTACCACCTTCGAGAACTGACTAGGATATGTTGTTTCAACCGTTGTTTGATGAATTACTCAATCCTCTACCTAGTGTTGATCACCCAGCCCCTGAAGTCGTTGCTCCAATTGATGAAGTAGCAGCTCCAGAACCCGCTGTATCAACCGGTTCACCTTCCTCAACTACATTACCAGAGATGCACCATCCACCAGTAACTCTCAAACAACACCCGATACCCAACCTCCCGTCATTCCTAATGATGTTGAAGAAGACAATCATGATATTGAAGTTGCACATATGGGTAATGATCCGTACTTTGGTATCCCAATTCTAGAAGTTTCTTTTGATCAATCCTCATCACTAGATTCTATTCATACAATTGTGCATCCTGATCACCAAATTTCTGAACACAATAACAAATGGACTAAGGATCATCCACTTGAAAATATAATCGGTGAACTCGATAGACCAGTTTCCACAAGGTTGCAGTTACATGAGCAAGCTCTTTTCTATTACTACAATGCTTTCCTCACTGCTGTTGAACCCAAGACGTATAAAGATGCTTTGACTCAATCCTCAAAGCAATGCAAGAAGAGCTCAACGAGTTCGAACGCCTTGAAGTATGGGAGCTCGTACCCCGACCATATAAAGTTATGGTTATTACTTTGAAGTGGATCTAAAAAGTAAAGCTAGATGAACTGGGAGGTATTCTAAAGAACAAGGCTCGATTAGTGGCTCGTGGTTACCGTCAAGAAGAGGGAATTTATTTTGAAGAGTCTTTTGCTCTGGTTGCAAGATTAGAGGCTATAAGGATTTTTCTCGCATTTGCCGCTCACATGAACATGGTCGTCTACCAAATGGATTTCAAGACTGTATTTTTGAATGGTAATTTGTGGGAAGAGGTTTATGTTAGCCAGCCGAATGGTTTTGTGGATCCAAATAACCCCAATCACGTGTATAAACTAAAGAAATCTCTTTATGGGTTGAAACAAGCTCCACGCGCGTGGTATGACATATTGTCTTCATTCCTGATATCCCAAGACTTCTCTAAAGGCTTAGTGGATCCTACTCTGTTCATCCGTAAGGAAGGCAAGGAATTACTTCTGGTACAAGTATATGTCGATGATATTATCTTTGCTGCATCCGCACCTAAACTTTGTGACCTATTTGCTAAAATCATGTGTTCAAAATTTAAGATGTCAATGATGGGAAAAATATCATTCTTTTTAAGATTACAGATTTTTCAAAATCCCAGAGTCATCTTTATTAACCAGTCAAAATATGCCCTTGAATCTTTAAAGAAATATGCTTTTGATTCTTGTAACCCAGTGGATACTCCCATGGTAGAGAAATCCAAACTGGATGAGGATAAAGAAGAGAAAGTCGTTGATCCATCACACTATCGTGGTATGATTGGCACCCTCCTTTATCTCACAGCCAGTAGACCTGACCTATAATTTGATATATGCATGTGTGCCCGGTATCAGGCACGGCCTACCGAAAAGCACTTACATGCGGTCAAAAGGATCTTTCGATATCTATGAGGAACCGTCAATCGGGGACTATGATATCCGAAGGATTCTTCAATTGCTCTAACAGCATTTGCAGATGCGGATCATGCTGGTTGTCAAGATACAAGACGTAACACATCTGGTTAGTATACAAAACTTTAGGGTCGATAGACTTGTGAGCTGATCGTATAAAAGGAGAAAAGCGCTGCGATATCCAGTACGGAAGCTGAATATATTGCGATGTCCGGTTGTTGTTGCTCAAGTCCTTTGGATGAGATCACAACTTACCGACAATGGATTGGATTCAATAAATTCCAATAGTACTGTGAAACAAAGCCGCTATTGCCTTATGCTGCAACACGTTCAACATTCCAGATCCAAGCATAGAGGAAATAGATTTAACTGCATCAAGGAGTGTTGAAAATGGTGTGATCGAACTTTCTTTGGCATTACGGAGTATCAATTGGCGGACCTTTCACTAAGTCTTGCCGAGAAAGAATTGAATTTCTAATCAACAAGCTGGGTTAGAATCGAGGTTTTCTGCCGGAGACTCTGAAAATGGTTGGCAGATGACGTTGATGAATAGTGGTGGTACCTATTCAATATCCTCTTTGTTCATAATGTTATATAATATAACTCAAGAAAAACCAAAAATTTTTCGTTTTATATTAAATTTGTTTCAACAAACAAAATTCAAAAAATTAAAAATGAGAAAATACAAAAAAAAGTTTTCAAATCCGGCATGTCTTCTAAAAATCGATAACATTTACGGTCTTAGAAAATGTCATTCACAATGATACGAGCTGTAAATGATTGTTCGAGCAGAAGTTTCTAATGTTTTCAGAATACATGCCATATGGCTGGCTAGATTATTTCAGTAGTAACCCGCTTTTCACCTGAGGAAAACATGTCGTTTATAAGACAGTTGATACTAGAACGGGGAATGTTATTCTCGGGCATGGTCTACTCTATGACACATGCTAAGGCTGTATGATTACGTTGCATCACAACCCGTGCTCTATTTTCCATAAAGTGTACGTTTCAGTGGATTTATGTGTATTAAATAAGAGTAATCTTATTTATCATGGTATCTTGTTGTTTTGTCACATATAAAATCATTCAATCATATGAAAACATTTTTTTCATTTACATTTGATTCTCAAAACAGACAAAACTCTTTAAATAGAAAATGGGTCATTTCGTTTGAGGGGGGAGAAAATGTTTAATCATCTTGTCTTGATACATGAGCTTTTTAAGGGAAAAGGGTTTAAAACAATAACGCGGAATATCTCTTGGTTTGTAGTTAATTAGTTACGCTTGCTTGTGCTTTATTGTTATTTGTTTATTCCTTTAGGGTGTAGTTTGCTAAATTATGTCTATAGGTATAAGAGTTTAAAACACCAACGACCATATGTGCTATGTGTTTAACTTGAATATATCTTATAAAACTTAATTAGCAAAATATAATAAGTTATGTAAACATGAGGGGCCAAAGTGTTACAATAATTAATTGTTTTTCCAACCCCAAACAACACCCCCATTCCATACCCATATTCATCACCACACACACACAACCACAACACACACACACACATCACACACACACACACACACTCAACCGCACACTTCTAATTCCTAACATCAGAATTAATCGCAAACTAGGTATTGATTTTGTTAAGTTGTTTTTCATACTCCACTGATAAGAAACATCACATCTCATTCGAATTGCATTTTAATTAGAGTTTGATCTCGTAAACCTAATCAAAATTAGGGTTCATCAACAAAGCTGTAGATAAAATCCCAAAGTGAATCGAGGGGTTTGATCAAGATAGGAGTGTGAACATCATGTTTAGAAATACTAGTTTGTTGATATTGTGATTTAAATGTTCTTTTGTTTGATCTACTGCTCGAATAATATGGTTTAGGTTAATTATCATGTATTAAAGTTTGGGGTTTGAGTGGAGTTTGTAAATAACATGCTTAGTTGTTTCACCTAGAATTTGTTTGTGTTTATTGATAATCATAACATATTAATTGTTGAAATCGATCAAACCAAGTTTACCTAAACGACGAGTAATATAATGGACCGAACGAGAAGTGAATGAGAGTATGGACCGATAGAGGACTGTTAGTGTGAACCAGATCAAGTGTTAAGTGCTTATGACCGAACGAGTGAATGTGATGCAGAACGATCGAGTGTTACAAGTGCTATGGATGTACGACCGAGTTAAATGTGAGTGTGATCAGATCGAGTTGTTAAGTGCTATGGACCGAAGCGTGAATGTGAGATCTATGTGAACCTGATCAGTGTTTAAGTGCTATGGATACCGAACGAGTTAATGTGAGTGTGAATCCGATCGAGTGTTAAGTGCTATAGACGATGAGTGAATTTGAGTGTGGCGACGAGTGTAAAAAGGAGTAGAGGCCGAACGAGAAAATATTGATATGATCCGACGACTAATATGAAATTGGAACGAACGAGTAAAAACTTGTTTGTGGACGATGAGTATCCTAACTCATGGACCGAAACGAGTAATACTTTTATTACTGGATACGATCGGAGTGAAAATGAATGGAAAACAAGATTTTGTGCATACTTTTGTGAGTCAATACCATACGGAGTATATTGTGATAGCAACACGTGCTAATGCATCAGAATATAACCAATTTTGAACATAACCACACTTAGTATCAGTACTATTTACTAAGGTTAACACTAAATGTCAAGTCTTTCGTAGAAAAATAGTCATTAAAAAGCGGACAAAAACCAAAGTTAACTAATACAATTAGTTGTTACCTTAGGTGCTTTGTTTCATACGCCTTAGTCTTATCTAAGACGATTGATCTTCAAAAGTGCTTAAACAGTATACAGGTTCTAGGCCGGCCTTAATTGTGTAATATTTTATAAATTACAGTAAATATATTTCATAAACAGAATCATGGAAATCTAAAGGGGAGAGATTGCTTTGGATGATGCTTGGTTGCTCATGCGAACGACTTAAGATTGGCAATGCAATCTTCGGATTAAGCTCGGTGTCATTTAAGGAGGCAAACTCTTCAAGTTGTATAGATGTGTTAAAGTCTCACCACTTTTACAAAACATTCAGTCTGGCAGATGTTCCTGAGAATCTGAATGCTAGGTTCTGGCCTACTGCTTATATTCATAACCGTCTATCAGATTCAAGTTGAACACAAAAGCACTTACTCAATCTTGATCAATTCTGAGATATACTTCAAATTTGGCCTAAGCCGGTAATGAGAAGTTGAAGAACCACCTCGTTGAGAAGGAGATTCTCGCATTTCTAGCCAGTCTTGGTATCAGACTTTCTGGGAGAAATAAGAAAATGATCATGGATGTCAATGTCTCAATAAGCTGCATCAACCTTGGAGATCATTTGCTACTATCTCATCACACAATGTCTCAGTGGGTAAAACATCTATGGACAGTCTTCGGCTCTCTCAAGCTCGAAATCTGTATGGGGAATGTAAGTAACCAAGAAGTAGATTATTGCATATCTTCTGTGGGAGGACTTCATTTACCAGATTGAGAACAAGAATACGAAAGAAGGGCAATGCGATGTACTATCTCGTTTACCAAAGCTCTAATCGTCAATTTGTCACTGGCTAAAAGATTCAATTCTCGAAGAAACATAGGTTAATTGGCACTATGCAGAGAGTGACCCATGTTCAGACATTCAATGTCATCTCAAGGAATGAAGAGACATCAGTTGTACTGGGAGTACTATCCTTTACCAATAGAATTACAATACGAAGGCACATCCGCAACTTGAAATCATACTACAGATTATTATGCTATTGCTTCAGGATAAGATTCCTCCAAAGACAAATAGCAAGTAAGAAGAAGAAGCTGATTCTGGTATGGCAACATACTGAAAAGACAGAAGCCTCCCAAGTCCCAAAAGAAAGAAGTAGGCAAAGAAGGATGGAAAAGTGAACGCAGAAGGCTAATAGCGTTAGTGACTATCTCTAGGCGATTTTGACAAAGCGGAGCTCTCTGAATCAGATAATCACCAAGCGGGTATGGTGAGATGAAGGAACTGGTGTTTCACTAGGGGTTCCCGATGCACCTAATTATGACTCAAATGATGATATCTCCTGGAAGTCAAGTGAAAAATGAACAAGCGAAGATAAAAATGGAAGATGATGAGAAGTTCAGGGGGGGGGGGTGCTGGACGATGTTGCTAAAAGTGGAGATGAGGATGAACCAAATGTCAGATGATCAAGATGATGATGATGAGCACAGACTGAATCTGAAGATGATGGTGATGATTTCATTCTTCCAAAGCGCACAACTATGCTGATGAAACAACACATGAAGATTGAATGTGAAGATGGACCCCTTAGTCCCTATAGTTCATATCACCCTCTCATGTTACATCATCAGATGATGAAGTCGAGTGACAATGAGTTGAAGGGTGGATAAATGTTGAAGGAGAAAAGTCAGATGAAGATGCTACATATGTAGAGGACAAGGTAATGGGAAGACAGAGATTACCAATACCTAATCTTTGAAGGAAGAAGATGTTATAAAAGGCCAGATATTGTATTGCCTCAGGTTCTAGCAACCTGAGGAAAATTAATGTCACTCATGTGACCCTAATCCGGTAAATCCTGCTGGTCAATAACAGAGTTCTTCTGTCATCTGAAAATTGACTTTTATGGTTATGTATCGAGAATATGATTTAGCACACTTAAAACTCGTTTTTGAGTTTTGTATTTATAGGGTCTGGAAGTCGGTTGGATACGACGTATCCAAAGAGTTGGATATGGCGTATTGGGGATTTCTTAGAGTAGGTACCATGGTTGATATCTTCTAGAATATTATATTCATTCCATATCTTGAATACAGCGTATTGAGTCTCTCTAGATACGGCGTATTGAGCTTTATCCTCTATGGTCTTTGGTGAGTGCAGGCATGGATACGCCGTATCTTCTTGATGGATATGGCGTATTGGTCTTCAGAATAATCTTCAAAATATCTTTGTTTAAGCTCCAGAATGCACGCCTTTTGCTATCTTTTACCAATTACTCCATAATTACTGCAATTCTCAAATATAAATGATTAAGTAACAATTCTTTGCAATAACTATACAAAATGGGTTAATAACATGGGATAAATGATGCTATAAATAGACGTTATTTGATGTCATCAAATATCCCCCCACTTGAATCCTACTTGTCCTCAAGTAGCCTTTAAAAGTTTATAAAAATGTATCCCTAAGGATATTTTCCGTTAAAGCACTTATTTGATCTATTACAAGTACACAACCAAACACCTCATGAAATAGGAAGATGAAAACACTCAAATCACTCAACTAATCTATGTGGTAACATGTAACTAATTCGCTCAATTGCTCGGTCGTGACGAGTATTCTATCATAAGCTTGGCAAGGATACACATCTCCACCGCTAAAGCTAAGGAGTAACAAGTTTATAAAGGTAAATATGAGTTTTTGTATGGAAAGGCTTACGGTTGATCATTATACAATCTTTCACCAGAAGTACCACTCCAACAAGGCAGTTTGGTAGCACACAAAAGATGGCCCGTAATTATGGAATTGACATGTGGTGTTCGATCACATCCTTATCGAATTTACCAACAGTTAAGGATAAGAATGATATAGGGTAGGAACCTTCTAACTTTCACCAAAAGTCGTAAACCAACGAGGCATCTGAGACATGCATACAATGGCTTGTAATGACGAAATGACATCACCCGATTACATCCTACTTCGCAGATAAAAACTAGCGGCTAATCATTAGGTGAGAGAGAAGTAAATTGTTATTAAATAAAAATCAAGAAACAAATAGATTAAGACTTAAGATACAAGTTGCTAAACACTTTTTTCCTGACCGTTACTATGACAAAGACACAACTATTTACAACGTCTTGATCATAGATAAAAAACAACAACCTAAGTTGGCATTCCCGTAACGGTCAACTTTCCAATCCTCCCAAAACTTTACATACTCTACAAGGCAATTGGCGATATCTTTCACTTTGTACAATACTTTACATCGTTGATTTTTAAGACGTATCAACGAATAATCGATCCTTCGTGTAATTCCTTTCGTAACTGCAAAACGATTATCTTCAAACTTTTCTTTCTCACTCTTTTTGTATTTTTCTCATTGTTTTGATTTTTTTGCTAACTATTCTTCAAATCTCGGTGTAGTTTTACCAACTTCACGATCATAATAATTCCAGATAATTCCTTCGGTAGTTTTTCGTTCTTTGGACTCACCATTAATTGTGATGGTAGTAAAATCACATTAGCTTTGACTACTAATATACATTTCCATTTGCAATGTGCAAATTTCCAACCGCACCAAAGATAAAAAATGACACAAGACTCGGGGAAATACAAACTTTACACTTTAAGCAGCTAGCAACTATAAATTATACTTAATCTAACAGGGTAGGTTAAGGTGTAAGAGTGTAATGAAACAAATAGTTGGTGTAAATTCCTAAAGGATTGGCTCTACGGGTTATTCTAGTGGATCATCACTCTAAAGATGAGAGTGGAAAAGGGTTTAAACGGGAGGTTAACTAACCGGTGTAGTTAGTTTATAAGCAACATGTAAAGGCGATTTGGGTGTAATCCTAAAATTTACCAATTTAAACAAGTTACTCCATCTAAATCCATAATACTTATCATTGCGGTCTCGAGTGATATACCAAGCCAAGTTCTAAAGTCTACAACATCACCGGCACACTCATATTTTGTGGAATTTGGGTAAACATTTGGAAACGGAAAGGCTAAATCCTCACAATATCTAACAAGGGTTATTGTGTGCGGGTTATGTAACATGTAATTTCACAAAAGTATGCTTGAATTTTTTTTAATTTAAGCATTTTTTTGTGAAAAATAGGACAAGTAAACATACTAATTTCATCCCCCCACTTCTCGTTGTATATATAAAACATTAAATACGGGAATTTAAAAAGAATTAGAATGAAAAACTCCCTTGATAATTGCTCGGTAGATTCTTCAAGTTGTGTTTATGAGCAAGATTGTGTTGAACAGCCGCCTTGAAGTTTCAAGACTCCAACACTTCAGTATCTCCAGATATTTAAATTCTCCACCAATATTGGTCGATATTTCTTTCACGAGGTCCTGTAGAAAATATAGGAAGAACATGTGTATTTCTATCTTGGTACCTACGGTTAATTTAAACTAAACAAAATAATTACAGGTCAGTCTAGTGGATACGGCGTATCAGATGAATGAATACGCCGTATTCAAAATCTGACAATAATGTTTTTAAAGTGCAATAAATAAAGACTGATAACGTCCAGACAATCAATACGTTGTATGGTATGGAATGGATACGCCGTATTGATGTCTGGGAAGACAGACTCGATAACAAAATTAAATAACATTTTGGGTTGTCTCCCGGGAAGTACTTTTGTTTACAGTGAAGTCTTTAAGTTAGACTTTTCTTCAGCTTCTTGTCTTATTCCATCTCATGCAATCTAATGTACCCACGTGTTATCCATTCTTCCGTCTTTGCATTTTGGTATGTGCTTAATTACACATACCATTCTCCATTTAAAACGGACTTAAAAGACTAAAAACATACCAAAAATACATTGTATTTGTATGTTTGCATTTGTATTGTGTAGGAAACAGATATTCAAGGAAAGGACCAAGAGAAATCCGAAGCCAAAGTCAGTCAAAAGTCAGCCACTCGAAGAAAATACAACTTGAGGGGCTAAAACTGCCAAGCCTAAAGTTGTATTACAAAAGATTAAAAGACAAGGGTCAAAAGTGCACATCGGGTAGAGATTGCATTCAAGTTATATAACTTGAGGGGACCAAGCTGCCAACTCCCCCAAAAAAGTCTTCTTTCCCGCCCCAAAACCCAGTTACAACTTGTATGTCGCCCCATACTTCTTCCCTGCAAAACCACTTCTCTCCCTAGCCAAAATCATTTCATCCACCCTACTAACCCCCCCCCCCCCCCCAGTTGTATAAATGCCATGTTGGCAATCCCTCTCCTTTCCCAAAGCATTTTCGATGGCTGAGATTGTCTCCAAAGAAGCTCAAAAGAAATCAAAGGCTGGGATTTGCTTGAGATTCCCCTCACACAACAAGCACACTTCGTTTTTGCTCTCCAAAAGAAGCACAAGCTGCAAGTCCAAGACTTCGGCTATAAATAGAGCCTTTTGTAAGCCTTTGAGGCATCTTAGAATCTAGTTTTTAATTAATTTTCAGTTTTTAATCTTAGTTTAAATTTCAAAGTCATTTACAGCTTTTTACTTTCAGCTTTGTAACACTTTCAAGATTAATGCAAGTTTGAAGTTTTTAAGTCAATACCAGTGTTAAGTTTCTTAATCATATTGTTTTGTGTTCAAAAAGCTCTCACCCTAGCTTGTTTTATACAAGCTAGAGCTTGTAGACTCTTTGTTTAACCCTGTTTTGAGCAAGGGTGTTGTAAGTTTCTCTATTTCTTATTGTTCTTATTTACTGCAGAACTTATTTTAAGTGCTTATCTTGTTTAGTTGTTAATTTAAAAAGTGATTTGTGCAACTTCAACTTAGCACTGTTAGTTCATTTGATTAAACTGTTAGTTTTGAGTTAACACTGCTAGGCCCTTTTCAGCTTATTTAAGTGCTTATTCTTAATTAAAATTGCTCATAAGTGTCTTATTTTGTTAATAGATAATCTGTTTTTAATTAGTTTGAAAGAAAAATGATTTTTCAAGGGTATTTTCCACTAGCAGTACTAACCTGAAGTTAATACTGCTAGTTCACTTTTAGAGCAGCACTAACTTAAAGCTACCAGTACTAACTCCAAGTTAGTACTGCTAGTTCATTTTCTTGGATTTCAAAGGTATCAGTACTAACTCAACACTAGCAGTACTAACTCCAAGTTAGTACTGTCAGTTAAAACTGTTAGTACTGGTGGTTAATTTTAGCTTATCAGCTTATTATTTCAGCTTGTTTAAGATTTCCTTAGCTTTTTAGAATAGATTAAACCATTTTCCTTTACTGTTTTTAGGAGTAAGCTTATTTAAGCTTATTTTCCTTTTCAAAGTATTTTCAATAATGTATCAGTTTGTAGCTTTTTAGCTTATTTATCATTTTAGCTTATTCTAGTTGCTTATTCCTTTTACTAAGTGCTTATTAGGGGTAGTTAATTATCTGTTTTAGCTTATTTGCTTATTTCTTGCTTCTTTGTGTTTTGTAAGCCTAGCAGTACTAACTTAAGCCTAGCAGTACTAACTCTAAGTTAGTACTGGTAGTTAATACTGTTAGTACTGTTGTTAGTACTGTTGTGTTTCTCTTGTTTAATTTAGCTTAATTACATGCTTAAATTGCTTATTTAGATTTAGATTAGCTTATTTGTCTGTCTTAAGCTAATTTGAGCTTATTTGTGCCTTAGTGTAAAAGTTTTAAGTGTTTTTGCCATTCCTAGCTTTTATTCTTGTTCTAGCTTATATTCTTTATTTATTTTTATATACATTTGCTTATCAGTGTTAAGTTCCAAATCATAACCTCATCCTTGTCATATTCAAACTCCAATCATCAATCGTCTTGCGATTTTCCATTTCAGCCTCGTTGGGACATAACGACCCGGGAACACTCTATACTGCTTCCGGTTTTCTTGATCTCGTGGATTCTGATCCTTGTTGTGTATTTATATTTAAATTTACTTATTGATACATAAAAATAGGGGTGAGTTTGCGCGAGTCAATTTTTGGCGCCGCTGCCGGGGAGGCTGTGAAACCGTCTATCGTTGCGTTTGGCATTTGTGTTTGAAGCTGTGAATATTTTTATATATAAAAAATAATAAAAAAAAGTACAAAAATATTTTCATTTTCTTTTAGTATAGTTATCATTTAAAAACTAAAAAAAAAGAAAACCAAAAAGATAAAAACATTGTCTTTAATTATCAATAAAATTCACAAATTGGTAAAATACCAAAATAAGAAGTGTAGAAACACCGAATTTTGCTGAATAAAGTTATCAGCGTCTTGTTTAGAACGAGTTATTAAACCTTAAGTCTTTCCTTGGTCACACAATCGGATAACACAAATTTAATCTCGGGACGAGATTTCTTTAAGGGGTAGGTACTGTAACATCACAGAATTTTTGTAATTTTAAAGGAGATATAAGTTATTCCTAGGTTGACTTATCAAAAACGAGCAGCTAAATCACGTTTTCATTATTCGGACTCTAAAGCAATTTGATATAAAACGACATTCCTGACAACTTTTTAGTTTTGACCGAGGCCCGAAAACAGTCAGAAGGTGACTGAAATGCCCTCGCAAGATTTTAGAAACACAAAAATAATTAAATTATATTTAATTATCACGTTTTATTAAATAAAAATATTTAATAAAATAATTTAGCATTTTATTCAAAAGCGTTTGTTGATAACGCGAATATTCGAGTCGAAATCCATTTTTATTTCGGTACAAGGCTTAACCGATTCACCAAATAAATAACGAGTAGTTTTATAAATGTTATAAAAATATTATGAAATATTATCAAGTAAATACTCATTTTTATGGAAAAATTATTTGGAAAACAATGGCGCAAGTTCATATTTTAAATCATCCGTTAAGTCGCCCAAACGAGACCCGAACCATTATCTTATAAAAGTTATACAACAATTACACATATGGTCCCAGTGGTAATATTTTTCAGTTGTAACCCTCGCACATATAATGAAACATGTCACTTAATATTAAAGTTTTACTAAAAATATAAAATTTATATTTAAAATTTAAAATTTTTCATTTATCCTTTCATAATATAAAACACATCACACACACCACGTATCTCTCCTCCTCGTCTCATTCCAAAAATATCCGTCCACGCCGACCACGGAGAATCCCACAACCACCGCCTGACCGGCCGGCGTCCCAGTCTGGCGCGCCACGGGACAACTTTTCTAGTGACTGTCTTGGCGAAGACCAAAATGTTTCCTCGTCGCCCCCTCTATCTAATTCGATGCACCGTGTCACCTCCGCCACTCGCACACCTGAATCCGCCACCGCCCGCTGTCACCACCACAACCATCCTCACTCACCACTCATGACACCACACCCACGCGCCACCGATCATTATAACCAGAACACCACCCCACTTAACTCCTCACAAATCCGAAAACCACCCGCACCCCGCCTCACCACTGTCACCGTACACCACGCGACCACCATGAAAGGGTGCGTCGGGTTGGGTGGCTAGTCCACCCACCAGGGTGCGTTTTCTGGTTTTGTGTTTGCACCCGTGAAAGGGTGCGTTTGATTTCAGGACAACCCGCACCAAAAGGGTGCGTTTGTTTTAATAACCACCAGGAGGGTGTATTTGACGTTCGGGTCAGACCTACTTAGGGTGGGTTGGTTCGCGACCACGGGTTTTGGCTGCGGGACAGCCCGAGGGTCAACGATGGGGGGGGGGGAGTATGGTCGGGTGTAGGGACAGATTCGGTATATGCGGGAAAAATTGGGTTTAAGGACACCATGGGGGGTTGGGTTGTGTACCACAGCAAGGGGAGTTTTTTATTGTCGGTTGGTCAGCCAGCCCCCATAAGGGATTTTTTTGGACTGCTGGGGACAGCCGGGGGAGAGGTCCTCGGGTTGGGTCCTATCAACAAATTAGGGATGTAGTTTTGTTAGATAGAAACGCCAAGGGGTGCGTTTGTGTTGATGTTAAGGCAGCCAAGGTGTCGTTTGGTGTAAAAACAGCCACGGTTATGGTACTTTGGTTATAGTGACAACACAAGGGGGTGTTTGGTGTGGGTTTAACGGCCCGAAATGGGCATTTTAGTAGACATCGGGACACAAAAAAGGGTGCGTTTGGTATAGTGGTAGCAATAGGGGTGTTTGGTTTTGGCAGAAAACGCCATACAAGACGCGTTTGGGTGAGCAGTTTCAATAAGGGTTCGTTTGGTTAATTAAATAGTGAATATAAAAATTATTACATAGGTTGATAAATAATGAAATAACCCGGATATCATAAATAGGTGGTTATAATGGTTAAATAAATTGTAAATTATATATCTTTTGTTTAGATTAGATATAAAACATATAATAATATATCATATGAACACGCAGACATTGGAAATATTAGAAAGCGAATAATTTCATCATATATTGATTAAGGGAAAACGTCGAGTTTTGCAAAAATGGAAAACGTTATATAAACGGGAAAGTCATGAAGAAATTTTATATAAATTTCTATATTTATTAATGGTTCACTAAAAAACACTATCATTTTAGAGACGAGGAAACGGCCTATGTCATATTTTAAAGGATATATTAAAATATAATACGCCATAAACTTGAAGCAACGCACGAAAACATATATTTTTACATTGAGAACTTTTTAGAAACGACCCGTTCGAAGAAACGAAATTATAATTTATAAAATATTATTTTATAATATTTATAATGGTTATAAAACTATTACAAAACAAGGTTTGATAAATTCCTAACGTTAAGACATTGTCAACCTTTATACAAAAGTCTTCTTAATTATTAAATTGGGATGGTCAAACTAATTGATTTAATTAATTATTCACATTTATTATATAATACCTGCAAGGTATTATATACTTTTCATTAAACTTTGGATTGATTGTCTTTGTGATATAATTCACGGTAGGAATTATATAAGGGTTATTTTTCATAAGTAATATATAAAGAATATATATTACACACTTTGCGTATATTTTCAATTTATTTATTTAACCAACCACCAAACCATTACAACGTTAAATCTAAATCTTCATCAACATGTAGCGTTGATGTAACCATTCATCGGGAAACCCAAATTCATTATCCTAGGCTAGTGGGTCTTAACCGTTAAGATTAGTTGCAACTTCTTGTTCGAGCTGCTTCGTCTTCCGTTCGTGTTGTGCATATTAGATGCTCCTGCCAATTTGTCTTCAATCACGAGGTGAGTTCATAACCTCCGCTATGCCAATCTTTTTGAAGGGGGGTGGTGTATGAAACCCGCAGAAGGGTTAATACATGCTTGTCTACAAATTTTCTTTACTTACTGGTCATCTTATAACAATGTGATCGTTTTTTCAAGATAATATGATGTTCATAGACCTCACTTTTACTCGTTTTAGATAACTGTTATATATATTGTTTGGGAATGAAAATATGCATCGTTGTATAAAAATGGACACAAGTGGATCTAATTTTAGTATTATGATTTCGTGTTGCCTAAGTAGCGATTAACCCAAGTGAGCCCCTTAATCATGAACTGTCAATTGCATAGATGTAGTTTGTAATTACATTAAAATGTGAGCGCGAATGTTGATTTATAGATCTAATTTGGGAAACGAGCCTCCCCGTGACGTGTGTGACGAGCTATCACCGGGAACTGAAACGTTATAAGCAATGTCGAATTTTGGGGATGTTTCGTTAGACATCTAATCGGGTCAGAAAATTGCATTTATATATATTTGCAAAAAAAAATAATAAAAAAAGAAAAGAAAGTATCGTCGAACCCCGCCGGCTTCAGTGTCATGAGCTTGGAAAGGTAATCAAGGGTCTCGTGATGTTTGCATTTGTTGATTTCCATCATGGGGAAGTTTATATTTAGTGATAGTCTTCAGTGTTGCTTATCACGGGAAAAATCTTGTGGTCCTATGTTATATGTTTTGGCGACTATTTGGAGATTTAAATGGTTTGGCATGTTTTGCAACTGTTGATTTTAGAAATCATACATATATTTTGAAAGGACATTTAAGGAATTAAATGGTCATATATACTTTGGAAACCTTTTGTCACACCCCCAAACGGGGCCTGGACGGAATACGTGTCCGAGGGCGTGATGTCATAACAATCCGATCACAAAGCAATAAAGAACGACCACTAATCATGGACGTTTGAAAAAGTTTACTTGTTGCATAAAATAAAATAGATTTAAGTTTTACAGCCCATAATAATTAAGTTAAAAGTAGCGGAAGCATAATCAAAGTTTTAATAATGACAACGAGTAAATAATAGATAAGTCTTGAAATTGGCGAAGTCACATAGCACATAGACTCCACATAGCATCAAGAATCAATCCAAGCTAAGCACCTGAGAAAACATGTTTAAAACGTCAACATAATGTTGGTGAATTCATAGGTTTAAGTATACAAGAGTGGACCACAAGTATTTTCAAAACGTAAGTGAGACTATTTTCTTCTATACGAATACAACTATCACATAAAAGTACTTTACTGTTGCAACTAAGCTCATGACAACGAACAAATTAATCAACATGGCATGCAATCCTAAGCTTATCGGTATTCTGCCCTAACCGGTGGTCCCAAACACAAAGACCACCATAGATGTACAAATCGACAGTGACATATAGTCCGTTTGTTCTTTTCGTTAAGTGGGAACCAAGAGCTGAATAGGGATAATTAGTCCCCAATAGATCTATTTACTCACATCGCAGCGTCCCAACGTATATCCTCCGGGTCGAGAACAAACAGTTCATGGATAAATTGGGCAGTAGTTGGTTTTGTAAGCAACTTAGGGCAACACATAAACAAGTAAACTCGCGTAAAGAACTTGATGGTCCAATTTAAAAGCAAACAGAGTTCTCACCCCATAGTAAAAAAGGCGTTTTGTAAATCAGTAAAATGTGAGGCTGTGAACTCTCCTTAGCAAAGGTAAGCGATAACTCACAACAAATGAATGAAGATGTACAGAGAGGTCTAGCCGCGACCTAGAGTAAGTATGGGTATGACTTAGCATTTATCAAAGAAACAAGTAAAGCATCCATGTTTATCATTTAAAGCATCCAAGTGTGTTTGCGTTTTAGTAATAAAAGACTTTGAAACTTTACCATGTCTTAGTTACTATTTTTAGAAACTTTCCTTTTTAGGAAACTTTTTAGTTTCAAAACGTTAATAGCGTCTCCTATTTTTTTAAGTTTCCATATTTTACAAATCGCTTAAATAATTCTAAACCGCCTAATCCTTATGTTTAAATCGCCTAAATGTCCGTTTCATACCATTTTTAATAATCCTACTTTTTATTAAAATCGACGTCTCAAATAACTTTTCATGATGTTTCTAGTTGTTCTAGCTAATTA
>BQNB010044638.1:0-44759 GCA_026074375.1 Tanacetum coccineum
GACCAAGGCTCTTTAAATGTCGCGGCGGGTAGAAATCTTTTGAGTAAGACTACTAGAGATTCCTTGAACATAATTGAGAATAAGTCAAAGGTTCGTTATTCAAGAAACAAATAGAATGTTTCTAGCATGAATACGAATTCTAGGGAAAGTTCTAGTAAGAAGGATGAAAGAATTGATAAACTTACGGACCAAATTTCGACCTTAGTTGAGATTGTTTCTATGAAAGTTGTCACTCCCGCTACGGTTAAAGCGGTTGAGGAATCTTGTGTTATTTGTGGTGATGCCCATGTTTACTATAATTGTAATACTACCGATAGTAATTAATCGAGTGTTTGTGCGGCAACAGGTACTTACAATCAAGTAGCCCTTCCGAACCGTGCTAGCAACCAAATGGCACCACCCAGTTTTGCTTCGATGCAAAATAGTCAAAATAGGTATAACCAAAATCTAGGTCAAGGGAATAATTTTAATAGGGGAAATAATTTTCATGGTAATCAAGTTTTTCAAGCTCTAATTAATCATGCTCCAAATTTTCAAAATCAAGGATTTCAAAACCAAACTTTTCAAGCTCATAATAATCAAGTTCCACAAGGTTTTCCAAATGAGTTTTCAAGTTATGTGAAAGCTAATGAGTCATTAATGAGAAATATGCAAAGTCAAATTAATGAATTGAGGGGTAATTTTAGTAAACAAGAGGAGAATCTTAGGAAAAATTTGAATAACGATATGAGGAGTATTCTAGGTAGTTTCTTCCAAAACCAAGCCTTAACTTCGGGTACTCTTCCGAGTAATACTATTCCTAACCCAAAGGGTGAGATGAAAGCCATCACTACTCGTAGTGGTGCTACTTTAGCTGGACCCTCGGTTCCTCCTCCTTCCCCTACTAAGGAGGTAGACCGAGAACTAGAGACAAAAAAGGATCAGGTACTCACCGAGAGTACCAATAATGTCTCACATGCGATTGTTCAGCCGTCTCCTGATTCTACTAAGCTTCCTCCTGCTTCTACTTCTTCTCCTAAGATTCCTGAGCCTAATCCGCATTAACCCCTGATTCTATATCCATCTAGGTTGAACAAAGAAAAGTTGCAAGGAAAAGATGATATTCAAATTCATAGTTTTTTACAAATGTTTAAGAAAATTAACTTCAATATCAGTTTTTCCGAGGCTCTTGCTCATATGCCTAAATTTACAAAAATGGTTAAGGATCTTCTTACGAATAAGGAAAAACTTCTTGAGATAGCAAATACACCCGTGAATGAGAACTGCTCGGCTGTGATCCTAAAAAAGTTACCTGGAAAACTCGAAGACACGGGCAGGTTTCTCATTCCATGTGAATTCTATGGCTCTGTTTTTTTTTTTTTCTTTTTTTTTTTATTTTTTTGAGTCATGCCATGCCCTAGCCGATTTAGCGTGATAGCATTAACTTGATGCCACTTTCCATGTGGAAAACACTATTACTTCTAGAACTTTCTACTACTCGAATGACACTCGAATTAGCTACCCGAACTAATGCTGTTCCCGAGGGTATAGCCGAAGATGTTTTCGTTCGAGTAGGCAAGTTTACATTCCCAACCGACTTGTCGGTGTTGAACTATTAGGTTGATCCTCGAGTTCTCTTATATTGGGAAGACCCTTTTCTAAGGGACGGCTCATGACTTTAGGTTAACGTCACGGCGAAAAGTTAACGTGCGGCGGTGAGATGAAATTAGTCTTTAACGTTGAAAGCGCCTCAAAACACCCTCAAAAGCATAGTGATAATTCAATCCATAAGATTGACATTTTCGATACTACATGCGACAATCATGTTTATGAGGTGCTTAATTTTCAAAAGTCAATTAATGTGACAAGTGGAAATCCCAGTCTTTCTCCGGACCCTATGGTCGAGTCTCTTTCACCTTCTCTCACTCCCTTCGGAGATAGTGATTTACTTTTGGAAGAGACCGACGTATTTCTTTCTCTCGATGATTCGATACCACCGGGTATTGATGATGACACCTACGACTCGGAGGGAGATATTCTTTTTCTAGAAAGATTACTTGATGATGATCCTTCACCCGATCTCCCTCCTACTCCTCACCCCGTATGTTTAATTAATGATGCCTTCCCACCTCGAGTACTTATTTTTTGGAGGGAAATTCTAAGTTACCCGTCATAATCGCTAAAGACTTGAGGAGTAAAGAAAAAGAGCAGCTTCCTAAGGTTTTAAAATCACACAAACGGGCGATAGCTTGGAAAATATCTGATATTCGAGGCATTAATCCGAATTTTTGCACTCATAAGATATTAATGGAAGAAGATTTTAAACCAGCTATTCAGCAACAAAGACGGGTTAATCCTAAAATCTATGAAGTAATCAAAGCTGAAGTCATTAAACTTCTCGATGCTGGATTAATTTACCCGATCTCGGACAGTCCTTGGGTGAGCCCGATTCACGTCGTACCCAAAAAGGGGGGTATGACGGTTGTTACCAATGAAAATAATGAGCTTATTCCTACAAGATTGGTCATGGGTTGGCGCGTTTATATTGACTATCGAAAGTTGAACGACGCCACCCGTAAAGACCACTTTCCTCTCCCTTTTATGGATCAAATGTTAGAGCGACTAGCATGAAATGAATTTTATTGTTTTTTAGATGGATTTTCTGGCTATTTTCAAATCCCAATTGATCCCCAAGACCAGGAAAAGACCACGTTCACCTGTCCGTATGGAACATTTTGCTTATCGAAGAATGCCTTTTGGCCTTTGCAATGCTCCTGGGACATTTCAACGGTGTATGATGGCGATTTTCCACGATATGATTGAAAAAACTATAGAAGTTTTCATGGACGACTTTTTGTTTTTTGGGGATTCATTTTCATCGTGCCTCTCCCATTTAGATACTATGCTTCAACAGTGCGAAGACACCAACTTAGTTCTAAATTAGGAGAAGTGCCACTTCATGGTCAAAGAGGGCATAGTCCTCGGCCACAAAATCTCTAAAAATGGACTTGAAGTTGATAGAGCGAAAGTAGAAGTGATTAAAAAATTACCACCTCCGACCACTGTTAAAGGGGTTAGGAGCTTCTTGGGTCATGCCGGTTTCTATAGACGATTTATACAAGACTTTTCCAAAATAGCTCGGCCTATGACTCACCTCTTGGAAAAGGGACACACTTTTCCATTCATCCTTTTGGGACAGTGTTTCGCTTTTTTAAGATTCTTAAAAGAGGTCTAACCGAAGCTCCGATCATTGGTCTGGACTGGGGAGTTGCCTTTGAGCTTATGTGCGAATGCTGTGATTATGTGTTGAGCAGTTTTTGGACAAAGGGAAGACACATATTTTAGCCTAATACACTATGATAGTATGACCTCATTGGATGCTCAAACTAATTACACCGTTACCCAAAAAGAGCTTTTAGCTGTGGTGTATGCATTCGAGAAGTTTCGGTCTTACTTAGTCTTGTCCAAGACCATAGTATATACGGATCATTCAGCATTAAAATACCTTTTTAATAAGCAAGATGCCAAGCCGAGGTTGATCCGGTAGGTTCTTCTGCTCCATGAATTTACTATTGAAATTCATGATAAAAAGGGAGCAGAAAATCTCGCGGCCGATCATTTAAGTAGATTAGAAAACCCGTATCAAGGAGATCATGTTGGAATGGAAATAAATGACAATTATCCTCACGAATCACTTAGTATGATATCTCTTAATCCCGACAATAAACCCCCGTGGTTTGCCGATATAGCAAACTACTTAGTGGGAAATGTGCTTGTTAAAGGGATGTCATCCTAGCAGAAAAAGAAATTCTTTAAGGATATTCGACACTATTTCTGGGATGACCCCTATCTCTTTTGGATTTGTGCTGATCAGATTATTCGACGGTGTGTAGACGGGCAGGAAGCTATGGACATTCTCCAAGCTTGCCATCATGGACCCACCGGGGGACACCATGGCCCGAACTACACCGCGAAAAAAGTTTTTGACTCAGGATTTTTCTGGCCCACCATTTATCGAGATGCCCAGGACCTTGTCACACATTGTGACTCGTGTCAGCGTCAGGGAAAGATCTCACAACGGGACGAAATGCCCCAAAATCCTATTCAGGTTTGTGAGATTTTCGACCTCTAGGGCATCGACTTCATGGGGCCGTTCCCATCTTCAAGAGGGAACCGATATATTCTCGTGGCTGTCGACTATGTTTCGAAATGGGTTGAAGCGAAAGCGCTCCCCACCAACGACGCCCGAGTAGTGGTTAAGTTCTTAAAATAATTATTTTCTAGATTTGGAACCCCACGGGCCATCATTAGTGATCGAGGGACGCATTTTTGTAACGACCAATTTTCTAAAGTTCTTCAAAAATATGGTGTTACGCATAGGCTTTCGACCTCGTATCACCCGCAAACAAGTGGCCAGGTGGAGGTTTCCAATAGAGGTTTAAAAAGGATATTAGAAAGGACGGTAGGCGAGCATCGAGCAAGATGGGCCGATAAACTTGATGACGCCTTGTGGGCTTTCCGTACCGCTTAAAAAACCCAATCGGTTGTACTCCTTATAAGCTGGTAGACGGTAAAGCTTGTAATTTGCCCATCGAGCTTAAGCATAAAGCCTACTGGGCCTTGAAATGGACCAACTTTGACCTAAAAACCGCGGGCGATCACCGTAAAGTTCAACTTAACGAATTAAATGAACTACGGGATCAGGCCTACGAGAGCTCTTTGATCTATAAAGAGAAGACAAAAAAGATTCACGATGCTAAGATCAAAAACCGTGAGTTTCACGTTGGAGATCGTGTCCTTCTTTTTAATTCTCGATTGAAGTTGTTCTCGGGAAAACTAAAATCCCGCTGGACTGGACCGTTCACTGTGGCCTAGTTTTTCCCTTTGGGACCATTGAGCTATCTCAAGCCGATGGTCCTAACTTTAAATTGAATGGTCATCGTGTTAAACACTACTTTAGAGGGGACATACCATCAAAGGTTGTCTCGGATCTCCAAACTTTCCCCATGGACAACTGAATGCGGGGATCGAGTCAAGCTATGTGACTCGGTTATAAAAAACAAAGCTCATTTTTTCTTCACCCCCATCAAACAACAAATAAAAAACAAACACCATTTCATATCTTCTTAATACCACACTCAAAAAAATAAATATCATATCATAAACAAAAAAAACAAAAAAAAAAACCCCCCCCCCCCCCCCCCCCAAAAACACCTATAAAATAAAATATACTATCTCATTTACTCAATCCTTTTTTCCCCCCCCCCCCCCCCCCCCCCCCTACCCCCCCCCCCCCCCCCCCCCCCCCCCCCCCCCCTTTTATTTGTAGGATTGACCCAAAATTTTTGAAGACTCTCGTGTTTGGTGTTTTATCCTGGTTCACTCGAGCTTCCTAGCCTTTGCTTGCCATTAGTTTGGGGAAATTCCATATCCTAGATTATTATCGACTAACATCTATCTTTTAGCATACTTCATAAACGGCTTAAGATTTTTGTGATACTTTCTCCAAGCTTGGATTAGGCATTCGACTTTTTGAGTTCTAGTATGAGGTTTTAAGCCGTAGACTAGGAAACATTAACATTGAGGACAATGTTTAGTTATAGTATGGGGTAGTATATCTTCGATATGATCTTACCTACCTTAGCCCGTTGTTCTCACGTAACCCGTTTTTCCGCAAAAAATTTAAATTTTTAAGTTTTATATATATAACCTCTAAAAAAAATAATAAAAAAATGATGAAAAATAGAAAATAGTTGATAAAAATAATAAGTGTTTTGACACGAATGTAGGCTTTCCGTTGGTGAGAACAAAAGTAAATTTTGACCCGACCAGTTTTATATCTTAGCTTTCTCCTTAACGTAAATAGATTGAAATTTGCTAATCTTTTATACAAGGAGCTATAAAAGGCAAGTCTAGCTTGAAAAAATCAAGCTTTTGCAAGTTCCCATAATTGATTTTAAATATGCGAAGATCGATTTATTAGGCTAAGTATTCACGAGTTTCTTTCTTAGAAATTTTAAATTGTGAAGAACAAAAGATGATAGAGTAGAATATAAGTTTTGATGCTAAACATAGAATAGTTGGATTTCTTTAAGGCTCATAAGTGTTAATTGTGGCTTTTTCTCCCATTAGCTTGTTTCACCTTTATATATAATTGTTTAATAAATAAAGTTGTGTAGTTTTTTGGTTAATAATCAGTTATGAAGTTTTCTTTTGTTCCTTTGGATTAAGTAGTAGACATCAGGATACTTAATCTTTTGACATACTATATGTATCACATGAATAAATATTTTGCTTATCCCTTAAAGAGCCTTAGGGTATATGGGATAAGTAGAATTTAATAAGTAAAATTATAGCCTTATTAATTCCTTAAAGAGCCTTAGGGTATATGAAATAGATATTATTGCTTAATTTTTTGTCTTGTTTGTACCTTAAAGAGCCTTAGGGTATATGGTGCAAATAAGATTGGTCCATTTATGTCTTAAAGAGCCTAAGGGTATATGACATGAATGGTGCCCTAACAGTACTTTTCTATAACTAACAGTACTTTAACATAATGAATAGTACTTTAATATCACTAACAGTACTTCGTTATCTGCCAGCAGTACTTTACAATATTTCCTAACAAGTTATGCTTTATTTTTGGAATTAATAAGTATCGAAATAAAGTCTTAAAGAGCCTTCAGGTATATGACTTAAATAAAATCTTGAGATACAAAATTAGGAATAAGGGAGGAAAAGTAATACACAATTAGCTTTTATGAGTAGTGTTAGCATCATAACTTGTATTTTACAATGATCTTGTTTTTAAGCTTGGCTTGGAGAAGTGAAAGTCAGGGACGATGAATTTATCCATTTGGACAATTTTTTGTGCTTTTTGTTCCGTGATCATAAAAGTTATCAATGAATAATGAAAGCAATACATTATGTCACACATGAATAAGTTGTAAGTTAGAAATTATGAAAATCATAAAAAAATGGAAAAACTTTGAAAAATGGGAAAATGGTGTGTTTTAAAACTTGTAAGTTAGAAAGGATTAGTTTGGGGAGATTTTGGAGTATTTGGTTTTAGAGCATATAACATTGCGTGAGGACACGGCAATCACTTATTTTGGGGAATTTTGATATGTGAGAAATCACATATCCGTTTTATATCAAAAATGACCCTTAAAAGATGAAAATATGCAAAATTATGATTGTATATTGTATATTTTGTCTTTTGTGATGTGTAGGTACAGATATTACAAAAATCATAAGAAAAGAGCCAAAAACCAGACAAAAACGAACACGAGACGGAAAGATTACACAAGAGCCGGGAATTTGTCAAGCTAGGGTCAACAAAAGTCAACAAAAGTCAACCTTGGTCAACTCTTGAAGACAAACATTTGAAAAATTACCAAACAGCCCTTGAATGTTAAACCATTTTTACAAAAAATCCCAAAATTAATTACACCGTTAGTCCTTTATTACTTAGGGACTAACGTTCGTTAAGTCTAAAATTAACCCAAAAACCCTTATCGTTTAACCTGAGCCCAAACCAAAATCAAAGGCCCAAACCCTTTATCATAAGCCCAAGTCAAACTCCTTAAGCTGGGTCAAACGAAACAAAGAAAAATGGGCGGGAAAAGGTTTTTTCACTATTCACCCATCTTCCCCAATTTACCCTGTGTCAAATTAAATGGGTAAAACCCACTCACATACACTCATCCTACGTGGCTAAAAGATTCTAGTGCCAAGCTCCAACTCAGCAAAGAAAGACTTCATCCCTTGATTGTGATTGGCCAGTCTGACAAATCCCTAGCACATGGAATGACACTCGTACACCAAAGAAACACACAAAGTGGGGAATTTTACACTAAAACAAGTTCAAAAGAAGCACAAAGCCTCCAAGAAGGTGGGATTGCCACGCTGGCAATCCGTGTGACTCTTCTCATCCAAGGGCTAATAATCAAGAAGTAATGATTGGTTAATGATCAATGGTCAAGATTGAAATGCAAGGGAGCATCTAAGGGGCTAAAACCTTCCCCTCTTGCCTATAAAAGGAGCCTCTCCCTCACAGAAAATGATCTAGTTTTTTTTAGCCGTAGCTTATTTAGAATAATTTAGCTTATTGTATTGTTTTAGCTTATTTGATTTCCAATTAATATACCTTTACTTTTCAGAAACTTGTATTATGTTTTTATCATCAATAAAAGTTTAAGTTTCATATTGTTTAAATGTTAATTCATATTTTTACTTAAATGCATTATGGTTTGAATAAGCTCTTTGAAACTGTTTATAAGCTAAAATTGTTCATAAGCTCTCAAAAACTTAAATACTCCTTGGAATTAGATGGCTGCTTTGAGTATTCAAGTGGTAATAGTTCCTGATGGTCAGGAGTAGGATTAGATTAGGAAAGTGATTAAGCTTAAAGCTATAAGCTTAAGCTACTCCTATAAGCTCTAATATGAGCAATCACCTCTGTTTAGCTGAGGTGTAGGTACTCATCTCTTTTCCTTTATCAACCAGTCTGCTGTCATTTAATTTTCTAGTTAATCTGTTCACTTTAGCTTAATATGTGATCTGCATGATTATGTAGTTGAGAGAAGAGAAGTCAAAAAACAAATGAAAAAAAAATCGTGCTAAATTTAGTGATAAAAGAGAAAATCTGTAAAACTCTAGTTTGTTAGATGCTTAATATGTTCAATTGTTAGTTTAATTCTTAGTTTACAAGCTTTTGTTATTAGATAGTGAAAAATCTAAAAATATATGCATAATCTGTTTGCTTATTATTTTAGCTTATTTGGTTGTTGAAAGTTGCTCAATAGGTCTTAAATAAGCTGTCTACTATCTGGTATTGCTAATTTGAGTTTTAGATCTAAGTTTCATAAGCTAAAAATGGAATTGAGCAAATTAAAGGGGTGTTTGGCTCAAGACAACACTAACTTGAGTTAGTGCTGTCAAGAGTAATTTGGTCCTTTAAATTGATCTTAAATTTCATATTGAGGTTTATGAGGTTAAGTTTTAAGGTTTTTATTAGACATATCAGCATTTGAATAGCTTGTGTATAAGTTGTTTGAATTTGAGGTCATAGACTCAGATTCATATGCACTTTGAGTTCAAATTTGTTCTAGCTACCTTTGTTGATCAAGTTGTTTATGATTTAGTGTTTAATTGAAATAGAAACCAAGTTCTTAAGGATGCATAGATTGAATTTGTGTTTTGTCAATAAAAATGTCAAATGCATCAGCAATCAAAACAGTTTTAAGCCATTTTCAAACTAAAATTTAAGCTAGTTAGAGTTAGATTTAGCTTTTGAAATTTAGTGCACAACTTGTTCTTAAGCCAAATTTGATAAAGTAGGGCTTATTTTAGAATAATTAGCTTATTTGATCATCTGTTTTAAGTCTGCAATTTAGTCCCTTTTAAGTTTTTATAAAATTTTGAAAAACCAAAAAAAATAGTGTAATCTGTCTGCAACAGTTTTTTCAAATAGACTTTTCATAGTTTAATTGATTTTCAAAATGATTTTCAATTGATGATTTATATAGTTTTTAGTTTAGGCTTTAAGGTTTTTCAAGTCATTTTGCCATAAGGTTCAATTTAGTGTCTTAAAAATAAGCTCAAAAGTTGGTATTTGTCATTTAAAACTGCCAGTTTTACCTTCTTTTCATTTTAGCTTTTAAAAGCTTTTCCAGCTATAATTATTAGTTTACTTCTGTCATTTTAGATTATTAGGACTAGTTTTAGGATTGTGTTCAGCTTATTAGGTTTTCCATTAGCTTATTGAGTTTTTAATCATGCATTAACAAATATAGCAGTACTAACTCAAAGTTTGTACTGCCGTGTTTCTTTTTAGCTTATTTCAGGCTTATAAGTGTGCTTATTTTTATTCTTTGTCCTTATTAGGAATAGCCTTAAGTCAGTTTTAGTTTATTTTCTTTTCTTCTTAGCTTATTGAGTTTTAAAAAGTTCAAAATTTTTGTTTAAAAGTTATTAGTTTAAAAAAGCTTAATCTGTCATTATATAATGCTTATTTTGTGCTTACTAATAAGTTTTAGAAAATGCATCTTTTATAAAATTTGCTTATTTTCATTTGTACTTTAAGTTTGTGAAAAAAGTTTTCAAAAATAAAAAGATTTTGTAAAAAGGAAAGGCCACATGTTCGAACCTGTGACCTCCCACTTTTCATACCAAAGCCTTAACACAACACACAAACACCATCTACCCTTGAGACTTTTTCAAACTATCTTTGAAACATTTAATTAATATAGTCTCCTTCAGTTTTGCTTATCCGAGCCTTATTGCTTATTTTTTGCTTTTTCATTAAGCAAATTTTCAAGCTAGCATTTTTCTTAGATTCTAATCAGTCTTAAGTACTCTTCATAATTTTTCTAGAATTTTTAGGTTTAGTTTAGTATTTTTAATTAATTTTCTAGATTAAATTAGTTTTTAATTCATGAGTTAGGATCAAATAAGAAGTTTCCTTAAAATAAGAAGGATAAGAAGTAACTATAACCGCATATCCGAGATGCACCGACTTAAATTAGATGCATCTCTATAATCTTAGATGCATTATAATGCATCATAATGTGTTTCTAGCTTTTAATTAGATTCATATACGTATTTTAGATGCATTTCATGATTTCTCTTGTTTTTTGGTCCTCTACATGTGCCAAAATCATGAAAATCAATTTGCACCATCTACACATCAAATTAACTTTCGAAACTCTATATGGTGCATCTAGATGAATAGAAATACATCTAATGAAAGTCGTTGCATCTCAAATGTGTGGTTTTAGTCACTTCTCACCACTTCTTATTTTAATTTACTTCTCACTGGATCCCTACTCTTTAATTCATAATAAATAATATAAAAGTCAAAAAAAAAAAAATTCTTTTTCTAAAAATTTTATTTTGTCATTTAGGATTTATAAAATATAGATTTGAAGTTGTAGGGTTTAAATTTTATTTACTTGCTTAATTGTCGTGTTTTCTTTAATTTCCGATAACGTTTTAGTGTCTAATTGCTTAGTCGTTAATTTTTCTTTATATGTTATATGTGTTTTTATTAGTAGAAATAGAAAACCAAATCAAAGATCTTATCACCATTCAAATCATTGTTCAAACAAAGACGGAGTTTCAATTCATAATTCTTGGGGTATAAATGACCCGGTGAATACTTATCGGTTAACGTACGATATTTTATGTAGAATTTCCTTTTAATCTTTGTCCTCAAGGATTATTAGTGAAATTCTTATACTTTTATATAATACGTATAATTGACAACATATCAAAGCCATATTCTGTAATGATGCTTCTGTTGCAGATATGATTAAGGATGGTAAATGGATATGTCCAAATGACCGGTGGAGCAAATTTCCAATTCTAAAAGATATTCAAACCTCATGTTTAACTAATAATCAAGACATGGTAGTTTGGTTATAGAAGCAGTCAATGATAGCCTTAAAATATTGAGTCGAACAAGGAAGTTCGTTCATTTATCATATTAGGTCTCGGTCATTAATTAATATACGTTGTAATAGGCTAGACGGGTAAACAGGATCTTAAATGTAAGCTAACCGGTCACGTGTATCGGGCGAAAGCCCAAGTAATCCCGAGCCCGGCCTGTAGAAACACTAAAGGCATGAAAGCCTTTTAGTTTAGATATAAATACACCTCACCAAGGAAGGTGAGGGGTTGGTCATTTGTATTTTTTTTCATTTTTGCAAGTAATCTTCCTTTCTCTCTCACTTTCTATCTCTACTCTTTCTCTCTAAAATTCTTCTCATCTCCTTCCTAATTTTCTTGTTCTCAATTATGAAGTGAAGTGATTTCTTGGTTTCTTACATTTGGTATCAAGAGCCTCGGGTGGATAGTGGTTGTTTTGTGGTTTTAATAAGCTCAAATCAAATTTTTTCGTGGCTTATTTCTCACATAAGCTCACGGCACAAAACATTTGTGGGGCTTATTGGTTTGTTTTTCTCACTTATTTCTTGCTTCACTTGTTCTTCACCTTCTTGAGTTTCATTTGTGGTTAAAAGCCAAAATTTCGTGGCTTATTTTCTTTTCGTGGCTTATTTTGTTTCAAAAACCCACGGCTCAAAGGGTTTTTGGTGTTCTTCTTGTTGCTTTGTTCATCTTACTCGAATCCTTGATAAAACTTTAAAGATTCGGCTTATTTTTCTTGTTTATTAAGCTCAAAACAAAAATTTCGTGGCTTATTCTGAAAATAAGCTCACGACACAATTTTTTTTGGGACTTATTGGTTTGTTGAGCTTATGCATTCCTTATTCTTCGTGTTACACAACTTATTTTGTGCTCCTTCATTTATTTTGTGGTTTATTCTTGCTTAAAAGATTCGGCTTATTCTAACTTATATTAAGCTTATTCCATCTTATTTCGAGCTTATTTGAGATTTACTTATTTTTTTGTCTTTTCTTGTGGTCCCAAACCGGTCAAATACAAAAGACCAAGATCCACAATTTGTGCTTACAAAGAAAGGGACACCTTGATCTCTAGTAAAAGTGGTCCACACTTGAAAAAGACCTCGAGCGGAATATGTAAGACAAGCCCAAGCGGAATATGTATGATAAGCGAAACATGCAGGTAATTATCAAGCGAAATATTACAAGTTTAGCTTAAGCGAAATATGCAGGTGTTTTTGTGTAGCAAAATATGTACAACATATTAAGCGAAATATGACAGTTCAAGCGAAACATGCAGTATTGAGTTCAAGCGGAATATTTTTAATATCAAGCGAAACATGCAGTATTGAATTTCAAGCGAAACATGTTGAATTTCAAGCGAAACATGCAAGATTGCCTTTAAGCAAAATATGTTAAATTCGAAGCGAAACATGCAGTGTTGAAATCAAGCGAAATATGCAAAAGACCAAGCGAAACATGCAATTCCTTTTTCAAGCGAAATATGTTTAAAATTCAAGCGAAATATGCAGTTTAAGTTTTAAAGCGAAATGTGTAATGTTTTGAAGCGAAATATGTCATTTTCAGTCCAAGCGAAATATGCACAATTTCAAGTGAAATATGTCAGCTTAGGTTTTTGAATTTTCAAGACATTCAATTCACAACAAACAAACCTTAATCCAAATCAATTAACATTCACGGTTTTCTATTGATTTTGTAAAATCCCGCGAAAGACACAGTTCTTTTCTCGGTTTTAATCATAGACTTGTAAAATCCCGTGAACGTTTATTGCTTTCTTTTTACCACAACGTAATCACCTACGAATCTCTACTTTTAGATCTACAATCATTTTTCCACTTCATAATTTTCAGTAAATAGAAACGAAAGATCTCTTTTTTCCTTCGTGATGTTTAAATTCGATAAGAACAACAAAATGACAACAAATCAAGGGAAAAGCAAAAAGAGTTGCCTGGTATCTTTTCGACAAACTTCATTGAACTCAAGCTTTCTTTCAAATAACAAATCTTCAAGGACTCGGAAAACGAGTCTGGATTCCATAACGTGCATTTGCACACTCTTTGGTCAAGATATGTGTCTTTTACAGTACTATGTTCCTGAACGTGACCAACTAGAAAACAACTTGACAAAGATGAATTTAAGAGGATTGGATCCATGGGGCTTTTTTAAAGTACTCAAGACCTCAGTTTCGTGATGTCTAAGTTACGAATGTTTATGGATGTGAATATGTTGTAATGACCCGCAACTACTTTCTCCACTACCACTCGACTCGAGATTCCAGAATTCTGTGACTACACTGGATCAAACATGGAATATGTTAAGAAGTCGATGATGGAAAAGAGCAAAGCATAAAGAGAGTATGACAGTTTGGTGTGAATGAAGAATTTAAGAACAACTGTGGGAAAGGTTGATACGTGTGTAAAGAAATGGAATGTTAGTTTGGTTGGACCCAGAAAGAAAGAGACATAGTTAAACGAGCAGGATACATGCATAAGATAGGGAATTGGATGCACATACTGATGATGCAGAAATAGACCCATATATGACTGAAGAGCCAATGGCTGGAGGTCTAACGACTGATGAAATAATGTATTTTGCTTAAAGACTAAACAACATACTGAGCAACCTGATATTAATAATACGAAGAGAGGTGGCTGAATGATGACTATGTCATTTCAAAATGTGCCTTTGCCTGCTAATGTAAATGATAACCAGACAACTGAACTCACAAATCAATCCCTCGAATTTGAAAATATTTGTCTCAAAAAGACTGTTGCCCAATTTCAAAAAGATTTTTCAAGAATGGAAGCACATTGTGTTAATCTTGAACTTAAATATCAAAATCAAGTTTTAAAAGAAGGGCAACATGGTCAATTTTTGAAGTAAAAAGTAATTGAAGCCAAGTTAAACAGGACATAGATGTAATGAACAAATAAACATCGATTGGACACCCATACCCTAAATACTCAACAATAACGTGGCTTAGTTACTTAAGGATCATGGACTTTAAAAAGGATTACAAAAAAGAAATGTTTGATTCTATCAAGACAACGAGAGCTAAGAACATAGAACACACAACTTCTTTGATTGCAAATAATGATAAATTCAAAGCTCAACTTCAGGAAAAGGGTTTGCAATTGAAGCATTAAAATGAGTTAAAGGCAAAATAATAGGAAAAGTGTGAATACTAAGTTTGGAAAATCGTCATTCTTAGGGAAACCGGCTGTACAACAACGTAGAAACCATATATGTTGTTAGACAAACGACTGCGTTTAATTGAAAGACCTGGATTTTCAAAAGCAAACGGTTCGCCTCCCTAAGTTGATGTCATACTGATATGTTCAAACAGTCATTACACATTATTTTTGCCTAGGAAAGAGAATCTGCTGTTGCCAAAACCTCTTCACATGATTGCCACCTGGATCATTAGGTACTTGCTCAAATGACATGGTTCATAATATACTAGGAGGAAGCTAAAGAAAAGACACAAGAAGCAGTAGAATTCAGAACCTCTTTTTAGTTGTGATGCTTCTGCCTAGATCACAAGCACAAACTAATGGTAGCAAACCAAAACTAGGATTCTAATAAGCAAAAAGTCTGGGAATTGGCTGCATCTAAGAGAGTTGCATCACGCACAAAGACTGTGCCCCATAGCAGGAAGACTCTAGGCAATTCTTAGAAGTTTTTCTGACTCCAACATTTTGTTTGCTTAAACTGTCAGAAATGTGTCTTTAATGCCATTCATGATTCTTGTGTAACTACATCATGAATGACAGTCAAACTCACGTGCTAAGTTCCATCCAATAAGACACAAAAGATAATACCCGTAGAGCAACAGTGTTGCAAAGACAACCAGAAGACAGATCCCAATAGTGTATAGTTTTTAATCAAAAAGACTTCCGTTGTGCATAAGAAAACAATGACTCCTAGATCTTGTCTTAGGTGGAAACCGACGGGTAAAATTTTTAAGACAGTTGGTCTTAGGTGGGTTCCTACTGGAAAGATATTCACATCTAGCACAAGCAAGGTTTACAGTGAACCCCAAAATGGTTCAAATGACGATATCACTAACTAGTATGAATGCGAACAAACTCTTGATGTCAGTGCAGGTACACTTAATATACATGCAGGTACATCTTTAAATCCTACAAAGGAAGGACTCCAAGTTTGGTTGCTGAAAAGACTGATATTTGAGAAACCAGGGCTTCAAGGAATTTTCATCTGATGCATAAGCAATGACTTCTGATCATAACAGTTCAGAACTCGGAATTCACGACCACAGCAATGAACAATCAAGTTCAAAGCTGGTTCCAAAAGTTGTTCCTCTAGCAGACAAGACAACTACATCACGACAAGAGTTGAAATTACTATTTCACCATCACATAACAATGCTGAGGTCAACATGTAAATATTTTTTATAAAACCAAATACAAAAATATAAAATTTCAAAAAGAAAATACAAAATCAAAAAATTAGAAGATGTTTCAAAAAATATTCTTCTCAACATGTCTCTTGGAATCGATAACATTTACGTACCTTGAAATGTTGATTAATATCGACACAGGTGTGTAAATGAAGTTCGAACAGGAGTTTCAGAAATTTTCAAAACATGTCATTTCTAATTTTTCTTTATGACTTGTAATCACTCTCAGATTGCAACTCGGACCCGAACGACAAAGGAGAGTGTACGCATAAGTGCGCTTATCCTTAGGGTTAGAAGAGAAGTCTTCTAACATTTGGTTTTCCAAAAAGTTGAACACAATTTTTCAAGAATTTCTCAACGACAATTCAAAATCTTTCAAAATTATGTGTTCAACACTCCAGTCCTCATATTGTTTTTCAAGACAATTATTCTACATTTGGTGTCATTTTTTTATAATGAGTCAATGTTTGAGGGGGAGTTTTTCGAAAAACAATGTTTTAATGATTGTTGGATACATCATAACATGACAACTCTTATGTATTCAACACATTATAAAAGGTCTTAATAACATCCACGGAATAATAATGACTATTAAATAGATTGATTGTTATTAGTTGATTAGGGTGGTTTTGAGTGCATAATTTTCTAAGAAAGAATTACTTTGATGAAAATTAATAATCTTTCAAATATATTATGTGATCAAACAATCGAACCCTCAATTTTTATATTCATTTTACAAATGGTATCATTGTTTTTGGTGTCAAACATATGTAAAATCGAGGGGGAGCAAGTTTATGTTCCATGTAATTCATGCTAAATAAAAGTTTTCCTCATGGTATTTCAAGAAATTTTAATCACAAAAGTTTTAAAAAACTAAGTGATTTTAGTATTTAAATGAGGGGAGATATGTATTTAAATGTGATCTTGAAAATAATATAAGTGTTCTTATCGACCTCAAGTTGCTTGATACTCTTCGAAATGGTTTTTATGGTTACGATCTCATACCCTACAACAACTTATTTCATGTCGATTCTGAATGTCTTAAGGTTTGGTAAGTTAAGGTATTTGTCCTTTGATCCAACCAGACCGGGGGATTACCCAAGGACACTCATATAGTTAGAATATAGCAGTCCTTAGGTATGATTAGAGCTGAATGTGTATAAGGACGAATGTTCGACTAAGATTGAGCTAAAACTGGAACAATCCACAACCAAGGTGTTAGTAATGAGTCTTGGTAAGCTTTGAAAGGGTTGAAGATATTAAAAGAAATGTATGGATAAATGTTTAAAGAAAAGAAGCCTCCACACAACTTAAGGCAGAACGGGTACAATAACATATGCTGTCAGAATCACAATGTTGACTGCTGACATTGAGACGACATCATGGACCCAGTGATGCAATGCACAACCCTTCCAGCCATTGGGTTTTTTTAAAGAAACTTGTTTATTTGTCACGGAGCATACACACGACTTTATCTGACTTTCTCATCATGTTAGTTGATATTGAATAGGTGGCAGTCTGCTCCAGCCTCCGATTACTAAAACCAAAATGCACTAATCGAGTCTAGAGCCAAGAGATCATTAAATAAATCTCATTAGGACATGTTGTGTGTGTGTGTCTAACACTTGTTGAGCAACCAATTAAGTTCAAAGCTGTTAACAAGTGTCCTTACGCATTATTCTGGAGATTTTTCTAGAACATCGGTGTATACTTAAGGTATTCACAGTGAAGATGGAATCCTACTTGAGGTATCCTCAAACAAGCTCTTGCGTAGGTGACTTAATGAGATTCTATATGAATCAAACTTGTGTCATACTGGAAAGAAACGATGGTGCGATTCAATGTGAATAAGCTTATGTTCAGTATATGAATTGTCGGCTTACATCAGAAAGATAAATAACTATTGATATCACTCTTACCGTGTTGTCTGCTTTTGAGACGTTCTAGTAATGAGGAACTAAGCAAGCATGGTAAATCTTAATAAATCAGTGTTAGAAGATCATACGCTTTTGAGCTGGAAACCCTGTCAAGGAGATTCTATGATTTACCCGATCACAAGTACATATGTATACTGTAAAACAGTTCTTACGGAAACCAAAGGTTAATATAACCAAAATCCGGACGAATGACAACGCCATATTGTCCCAGCATTATTGCTAATGTTTTATTTCAGGATACATAAAGATGGCGTTGGTGATGCCTTATTCCGTGAAGTCGAATTATTACACCTTCTCATGCTCAAGCTACAAAGACATACTATAAAAGCATCGAGATTTCAAGAATAATGAGAAAGCATCAAAAATTAAAGACAAGACTTACGCACAAACTCTGATTATACTGATCTTCCTTCTAAGATATGCAAAGTCTATCAAGGGAGATTGATTTAGCAAGCTTTCAAGTGATGCAAAGTCATGAGATGTTGTCAAGACACTAGATCACAAAGGTGGGAAAGGATGATCAAGATGGAAGGGTTAATATTTAAAGTCTCGGACACAAAGACGACGTCAAAAAGACTAAAGATATATAAGAGCTTAACGACACAAGCAGTCTCATTGATTCACGAAAGAGTGTCACAATGTAATCTCCCTTCGGGCGGAGATGTTTCCTCAAATATTGAGTCAAACAAGGAGTTAGTACATTTATTATATTAGTGTCTTGGTCATTAATTAATTACGTTTGTAAATAAGACAGAACGGGGTACAACAGGTCTTAAATGTAAGCTAACCGGTAATCGATGTCTTCGTGCGAAAGCCAAGTAAATCCGAGCCTAGGCCCGTTTTAGAAATACTAAATGGCATGAAAGCCTTTAGTTTAGGTATAAATACACTCACAAGGAGGTGAAAGTATCAGATATAACCATAAAATTTTACAATTTCATTGGTCATTTGTATTTTTTTTCATTTTTGCAAGTAATCTTCCTTTTTCATCTCCTTCCTACTTTTCTTGTTCTCAATTATGAAGTGAAGTGATTTCTTGGTTTTGACAGTCAACCGTAAAGAGTGTTTGGAAGAGTATGAGAATTAATTATCAAGAGGTGGATTGTGTGACAACCCACAATTTTGGAATTTACATTTATTTATAAACTTGAAACATTTTCCTTTAAACACGTGAAAACTTGATTTAACCTATAACCGGGAAGTTATCCCGCGTATTATGGAAAACGTCTTTGAAAGCACAACGACTCTAGACTAAGTTTAGTCTACTCATAACAAGTATGTTATCATCATAATAAGCATGTTTTACATTTCATATTGCATACGGTTTTAAAACTTTTACGTAAATCATTTATACTTGCATTTTGGTGCATTCATGCATACACAACTTACCCAATACATTCCATCACCTTTACTAATACATTATATCACTTATATCTTTTCAAAATAAACATTTCTCTCCCTCTAAACGCTTCTAGAACCGAAATTACCATATGCGGTAAGTCCAACATTGCCTTTTTGTTTTGAAACACCACCCACACTTTATCATGTTTAACTTACATCTAAGCTCCAACATGTGCCTAGTCCCTTCGCCACTTTTATTTCTCCCTCTTTACTTCCATATTAATCAGCTCAGTAACCCTCCCCTCCTCCCTATGCTCACACAATCCTCATTTGGTGTTACAAAAGGAGATTCCTCCAAAGTTGCTTTTGACCTTACCTTAAATACATCTATAAAAGGGAGACTCTTGCTAGTTCATTTACCACTTCAAACACTTATCATTCTCTCTCTCTCATAAAAAACACAACAAAAACATAAGGAACAAGAGTTTCCAAGTTTTGGTTTAAGGTTCATACAAAAGGGTTTGCAAAAAGCTAGGGTTTCTTAGTTATTTTTGGGTAATCTTGCATACTTAAGCATCCATCTTCATCCATCTTTGTAAGTATCATTATTTTCATGTTTTCATATATCTTACACATCTCATATATAATTTATAGCTTCTTAGTATGCTTGTGTATAAGTGAAACTTGTTAAAAAGCTTGATTTATAAACTCTAGATTTGAGCAGATTTTTATGTTGACTTGATGGCTTGTAACGACCACTCTAGGTTAACCTATGAGTAAAAATATTTTCATAATATCTTAATATAGTGTGTTAACTACATTTTTTGAGGTTCTCAAAAAGATTCGGGTTCGTTTCCATTTTCAAATGATTTTTACAAGATTAGTAAGCAAAACAGAGTTTTGGACTTTGAACGGATTTATGACCACTTTAGGAGTAGAATGGATTTTTGGTCCATCTGAGACTTTTGTAGAGGAAATCTTGACTTAAACGTAGTAAATTGGATCAACCCGATAGGATAAAAATTGAGTTAGTTATGACTAAAACAAGATCGGGTAAATTTTCTGCTTTCTGGACAACAAGACTTTTGTACCTTCTAGACCACTTTTGGACCCTTTAAACTTTGATTTGAGTTACGAGACTTATATTTTTGGAAAGATAACTCGAAAATCTTTAACCTAGGCTTTTGAAACGTGCTATTTCAGTAGAAAACGAGGAGGATATGATCCCGTAAAGTTGGGAAAACCTTATTTACAACCCACTATTTCAATAAAAATTTTTATATAAATCACTTGTAGCTTTTGTTATAAAGTATATTTTGGACTTGGAAAAACCTTAGATACAAGCACATTAGGTTTTGATATATATATTTATAAATCTCATATGTATTTAGAGCACTCATTGTTGTAAACCTAAAACGCATCATTATTTAATTAGGTTGCGGTTAGGAGTCGTTGTGCGTTATACTTGTGATTATTTTCCCGATTCACTACTTCACTTAAGGTGAGTTTCATAGGCCCACTTTTACTTGTTAAGTACTTATTTTGAAATACTTAGGGTGAGAATACATTGATTGTTTTTACATATGGACGGGAGTACTTTAAACTTTTACGTATTGCCTAAGTTTCCCTATTGCCATGAAGTCCCCATTATCATAAATTGTTAATTACTTTGTGTAAGCATGAATGCTGTGAATAGATCTATTAGGGTTGAAGCCCTCGTCCAGGTATGTAATAACTGATTACCGTGTCAAACGAACGCATTTCATTTTAGGTAGTACTTCGAATTTCGGGGCACGAATCTAACCGACTGGGATTCACACATAACGTTAAGGTTTTGGTGTCATGAGCTTAGTGCAGTAGTAATACTTTTTGTGTGATATTGTATTTGTTATAATAGTCACATACACTTGAAAATCTTGTGGTTCATACTTCTTTTACTAAATGTTACTGATTACTAAAACCTATGAACTCACAAACTTTATGTTGGCACTTTAGCATTTATTTCTCATGTCCTTGATTTTCATGGCTTGCATATGAAGTCGCATCTATGAAGTCTTTTGCTGCATAACTTGGATCATTTTGATGTCTTTTAATCTACTTATCATTTTGTACCATAACTTCTTATTGTATTTGGTTGAAAACTTGGTTTGCTTTAAATTTATCAAATTATCTACTTTAAACGAATCATATAGATTTCGTTCTTTATATCTTGTACTTGTGTGCTATGAAATCGAAACCCCCGGTTACCTTTTCGCCCCCCCTCCCCCCCCCCCCCCCCCCAACTTATTTGGGGTGTGCCAGATTAGGTATAAAGTTGTTGGTTCTTTTAATGTACCCTTGGATCGTGCCGGATTTCCACACCGGAAATATACTATTAATATATAATAAAATATAAATATGAAAGAAGTGTAAAACCAATCAACTCAATGATTACCGTCGATGTAGTATAGAGTTTCCCGGGTCGGTATATCCCCAACGAGGTGGAATGGTAATCGATACGATCGAAGATTTGAGTTTGAAGGAAGGAATTTGGTTTTTGTGTAAGTGAAAAAGTCAAATTAAACAATAACAGGACAAATCGTTAAGAAAAACTAACAATTTTGAAATTAAACTAAAAAACGGAAGCCCGAATCCGTACAAATAAGGGGGAAAACCTAAAATCTTTAAAAATAACCTACGGTAAATTTTCCACTTCTAATACTACTTTACGGGTCTCAAATAACGAAGAATGAAAAGACTATGACCGAAACGGAGTTCGTTTGACCAAAAAACGAGTCAAACAAAACCAGTACCCGGACGTTCTTTCTTTCAACGATTGAAAAGTTATAAAAATGAACCTATGAAAAAACATTTTATATTTTTCCTACAAACTAGATGACAAAAGAAAATTTTCTAAAAAAGCAAAATATTTTTTTGATAATTTTTGTATTTATTATGAATTAAATAAACTTTTAACTAAATTAAATAAAAAAAAATATTAAACGTTTACAAAAAATTCTGAAAAATTTACACAAAATACTAGACACTCTAATGGTCCTACGAAAAATAAGAAACGAAAATAAGCTATGGAAATAAGCCCCGAAATAAGCTTTGGCAGCTTATAAGCTTATGAACCAAAACAACCTTAAATAATAAGGCCCTTGAGTCTTTAACGAAAAAGACCCAAGGGCGCAGTGGTAAGTGTTGTTGTAAAGGGAAGGGATGTATCGAGGGATCCCGGGTTCGAGTCTTGCTCACCCGGTCCCTTGTCTTCCCTTCTCTTTTTTTTTTTAGAAACTCTAGGGTAGAATTTGAACAAATGTAAAGTAAAAGGTAGGCGGGCAAACTATAGTGAAGTTACACTTCAGTTAAAACGGGTACCATTATCTTTGAGCGAATTGCAAAACAAACCCTACGCTAATGGCTTATTGTAGCTTATTGAAAAATGAGATTCAGCCAAACTTAAAAACTACAAAGTTATGGACTAGTTATTCCTACAAACATTAATAAAAGGACTTTGCATTATATCCACAGAATAGTATAAAAATAAGCTGTTTGATTGACAAGAATGCTTATAAGCTATGGTTATTTGAGCTTTTTTCTTTTGATTCAAGTGCACATTAAGCTAGAAACTAAGTAAACAGATATTAGCTAAGGATTCTTAATTATAAGCTATGGTACTATAATAAGCCCTAAAATAAGCTGAAACAGTAATAAGCTAAATGGACAATTTTTAAGAAAAACAGAAAATTCACCTACTTTTTTAACTAAAATAAGCTAACCTAAAGGCCTAATTAAGCTGTACTATTTTGGGGGCTTAAAGGGCTATCTAGGGCCTTATTGAAACTGCAAAAAGATATGGTGCTAATTAAGCTAAATTGCAAGAAATAAGGGGCTGAAATTTGGCTTTTGCACCAGGGCAAAACCAACAGAGGACAAAGAAGCACTTTTTGAGCTTATCAAATAAGCCCACAAGTGCTTAAAAGGACAAACCAAGGTTAAACAGATTTAGGGCTACTAGGTGTGAGCTTATGCTCAAAATCTAAGCTTCTGAAAACAAAGAAAAGCTGCTGATTTCAGAGATGGAAAAGAAGGCTTTTTATTTTGAAAAATGACATTCATGCTTGGCAGTTTTGACTTACAAGGTCAAACGACTCAAGGGACCTTTGGCAACTGGTTTAAACACTCAAATGACAACCATTGAACCTTATCAGGATCACAATGGCTTACCAAATAAGCCATTGTAATATCTTTTAAAACTAACAGTTTCAACAATGCTTGTAAAAACTTTGGAAAATAGATTTTAACTAAAAAACTTTAGCAAAACAGACTTAATTAAGCTCAAACACCTAAGATAAAGTTAACTTAATGACCCCAACCCATGTCATTACCATTTTCACCCGTTTTAGCCCTTAACCCAAACACCCCTTTAAAGTAAGAAAAACTGATTTAACTGAATTTAAATTAAAAGAAAACTTGATAAACTTGATTATGAGTAAAGTTTAACAATTTAACACCTATTTATCTAAGATTAACAGGTTTAGAGAGTTTAGTATGAATTTGAAATTTTTGACAGTAACAAACAAAACTTCAAAGAGAACTTTCAAATTTTCATTGATATAAAAGAGATTACAATTCAAATGTGAGAAAAGACTGAATACTAGATTACAATGCTAAAAATAAAACTTAAATTAAAGTAAAAAAAGGAAAAAGGGTGTGTGGTATTCGGCTTGTGTTTCTTCAATTTATAGAAGTCTCTCTTGCTTCCTTCTTCTTCTTGTTGTGCTTGTTGTGTGTGTACAAAACCTCAGCATCAATCCTAGCCCTAAGATCACACTTGTGTTTGTTTATAGCCTTTTTCCGCCATTGATTTGCTTCGATCCTTGGGGGATTGCACTGGATTTAGGAGGGGTTGGGTAAAAGGGGTAGTGGCTACATGTGATGGTGGGAGGTTCAAGGTGGTGGCGGGAAAGGTTTGGGGAAGAGAAACCGGGATTGGTTTATAACATTTGAATGTTTGAATTGCCCAAAAAGAAACCCCCAACTTTCCCTTACTTGTCACTCTTTTTATTCTTTTATTTTTCTAGTTATAAGCAAGTTTAAGTATTGGCAACAACGGCCCTTGTGGTTTATTGAAACAAAGATATAAAAGGTTTTGAACATGGCAGTTTCAGCCCTTGGTGTTTTTAAGGGAAATTAAGTTTGTAAAATTGCAAAATCAGTCCCTCTCTTTGTTTAAACCCTTTTCTTTTATAAAACACATTTTTTTAAAATGACAGTTTAAGTCCTTAAGGTTTATAAAAAATGTTTTTGGGCCAGGGTTTGTGTATTGGGCTTGGGATTGTGTATTGGGCCCAATTGGGTTTATTTGGGCCCAATAAGGTTTAGGCTTATGTTATTGGGCTTTTTAAGGTCCAATAAGGTTCAGGTGGGTTTTGTGTGTATAATGGCTGAGATTGGCTGCACAAGGGCTAGGATCGGGCCTTCAAAGTCTTCACAGTCTCTGTTAATTGCACACAAATGGGCTGTTGTCATTGATTGAGGGCCCATTTGGTCTTCACAGTCTTCAATAATATACTATTGGGCTTTCCCGGCCCATCAGATGGGTTGAGATCGCATCCAATAGTATTCTTCAATTACGGCTCCGGTTTTGACTGTTAATTTGTTGAGTTGACTTTGACTTTGACTTTTCTGGTCTTTGGCTTTGATTTGGCTTTGTCCTTCACAGCTTTTCCATTCCGTGCCTGGTTTTGTCATTTTTTTGCTTTGTTTTCTGTCTTTTGGTGTGATATCCTTTTCCTGCACAACACAAGTGTAAAACAAACATATCTTTGGCAGTTTCTGTCTGTTTTTGGTCATTTAAGTCCGTTTTTAATGGAAAAAGGTATGTGTATTTAAGCACATACCAATAGACTTGTTACCAACCCGGCTAGGTAGTTTTGATGTTATCATTTATTGTAAATCGTCACCGTGTATTAGAATAAATCATTCAAAGGTTTACGTATTGTTGTTAAAATATAATGCCTAAAAACTTTCATTATATCTTTCACATCTTTACGTTTTTGATAATCACAAAAATATAAAAATGTTAACGTTAAAATTAAACGTAAACAAGTATATTAGAGAGTAAATTCTCATTTCAACATTTACATCACTTAAAGGTATGAATAAATAATTGCTTAATGCATTTTATGATCAAAGGAAATCTTTATTCAACCTCAAACTTTTATAAAATGTTGTAAACATTTTTATGAACATCACAAAACATTTTATACATTTAAAAGAAATGTTTTATTCAAATAAACATTTGAATTTCAAATTTTCGAACCTTAAAAACGGCTTAGAAAGAAAAATGTCCAGTAAACACCTCCTTGAATAGGTCAAAAAGAGGGAGCGTCTGAAAATGTGGGGTCGGGCCCCCCCTTAAATACATGGGCGCCCCCTTTATTTATAGGGGTCCGGCCGTACACCCTATTTAAGGGAACAGCCCATAAGGACCGCTCCTCCATAGCCTTGTTATAAATACTGGACTATTCCCCAACATTTTTCTCACCTTTTGCACTCATTCTTTCTGTTCTAAAATAGCCCACACATCTCTCTAAATCCTTTGATCATTTAATCATAAAGCTTTGTTTCCAAGTGATCCAAGCTCAATTCCTCAAGTGCAAGAGAAGAATACTTCCATCATTAATTGAAGAAGTATTACAACCCAAGTATACATTGCAATCTTATTGATTCACACCATATCTTGTAAATTTTGTAAATCTTGTAAAGTTGTGTAGTTATTAGGTTTTGGTGATTGTTGTAAGTATAGTTGGATCTTGGTGATCCTTTCTAGTAGTGTTAGTTAGTTGTGACATAAGTAGTGTGGTGAGGACAAGTAGTGAAGGTGTGAAGTTGTGAAGGTGTGAAGAAGTTGTGTAGTTGTGTTCAAGGTGGTGAAGATAAGATGTGTAGTGAAAGAGTAGTCCGTGAAGTTGTGAAGTCTTGAACAAATTATGACAGTTGTGTTGTGATAGATTGTTCTAGCTAAGATTAGAACTCGCATCTAGCTTAGTGTCGGAGAAAGATATAAGCACAGTTGTGTTACGGTTTTCTCAGCATAAAGGAGCTGTAGACATAGTGAAGAAAAAACTCTGAGTTAGGTGCTCGGGGAGTGGAGTAGGCCGAAGAGGACTTCATATTGTGAAATGCATAAGTTTTGAATTCACAAAAAGTCGAATCTAAGTTTTTATAAACAAACATAAATATTAAATCAAAAAGCGGTAAACTATTCAACCCCCCCTTCTAGTTTTCCACAATTGGTATCAAGAGCCACGCTAAACAAGATTTTTAAAATAAATTGTATTTTAAAACTTGAATCGATCTATGGAATCGGAAAAATATTTTAGCAACAGGGCAAATCTTTGCAAAGACCACCACTATTTGAAAGTAATGGATTTATTTATTGGAAAAATAGATTTGAAACTTATGTGAAGTTAAAAGATCTAGATCTTTGGCATGTAACGATTGGTGATTTTCCTCCTATTCAATTATCCGAAACTAAAAAGGATGAAATTGTATCTTTTCATAAAAAGATGATGTTCTTAAAAAGAAACTTGCAAAAAATAATGAAGCTAAACAGTAATTTATAATGCTTTGCCACGTAAAGAATACGAAAGAATTTTTATGTGTAAAACCGCAAAAGAAATTTGGGAAACTTTACTAATCACTCATCAAGGTAATTATCAAGTCAAAGCTAACAAAATAGATCTTCTTGTTCAACAATATGAATAATTTATGATTTCGGAAAAATGGATGTCAATTATTATAATGCCTTGCTAAGTTTACACTATTATTAAAAGAACTTGATGAAAAGGTTTTCTGCAAGGTATTGTCTCTAGGAAATTTCTTAGGGACTACATCCAAATGGCCGCGAAAGTCACGGCGATTGAAGAATCAAAGAATCTAACAACCTTACCCCTTGATGAACTCATTGAAAACTTGAAAGTTTATGAAGAAGTAATAAATGGTATATGTAGAAAGAAACGGTAAAGGCAAGAAAGAACAAAGTAGATAACTTGACATTTAAAAGTGAAAAAAGGAAGTAAGTGATGAAGATAGCTCATGGTTTCGCATAGTGAAAGACGAAGAGTATGCTATGGCCATAAAGGAATTTAAGAAATTCTTCAAAAGACGAGGAAGATTTGCAAGACAACCATGAGGCGATAGAAAAACATTCCAAAGAAGTAGAAATGATGGTTATGATAAAAGTGAAAGAAAATGTTTTAGATGTGGTAACCCAAGTTACTTCATTGGAGAATGTTCAAATCCGCCAAAGAACAACGATCAAAGAGCATTCATTGGAGGAGCATGGAGCGACAATGGAGATGATGAAGTGGAAAAGACTAAAGATAAAGCTTGTCTTGTAGCTCAAGCACCCGATGAAATATGCTTAGGAGTAAACTTGGAACCCGATGAGTGGATTAAAGATAGTGGATGCTCAAAACACATGACGGGTAATCGAAAGTTTTTTTTTCATACAAGAATACAACTGGAGAGGTAACGTAATTTTTGGGAAGAAACTTACGCTGGTAAAGTCATAGGCAAGGTTACGATTTCTTCAAGCTCCTTTAATAATTGAAAATGTTGAGCACGTAGATAACTTAACTTATAACTTGCTTAGTATAGGTCAAATATGTGATAATAAATGCAAAGTAATATTTACCAAACACGATAGCGAAATAATCAAAACAAAATACGTTATAGGTAAAGGAATTAGGAGGAAAGGAGAGGATTAATGTAATGAAACTAGGAAATAAACCGAAAGACAAAATATGCCTTGCAACATTAGACAAAAATTCCACACTATGGCATAGAAGATTAGGTCACGCTAATATGCAACTAATTCAATCATTAGCGTCTAAAGAATTAGTTAGAAATCTACCTAAACTTAAATACGACCAACATTTTTGTGATGCTTGCAAAATTAGAAAGCAAGCTCACGTAAGTCACAAGGCCAAAAATATAGTCTCAACAACTAGATGCTTAGAACTACTTCACATGGATTTGTTTGGCCCCTCCGCCATACAAAGCTATGGAGGAAATCGTTATACCTTAGTAATTGTAGTATGGACTATTCTCGATAAATTGACTAGGATTTTTGCAAATAAAAAACAGAAGCCTTCGAGAATTTGAATATTTATCAAAATGATCAAAAACAAATTAGGGATGTTCTAATGTATCAATTAGAACGGGATCTTGGTTCGGGGGCGGGAAAATTTGATAATGAAGATACAATTTGGAATATATTGTGGATTTAAATTGGGATATATACAATTTTTTCGCTCCTGTATACCTCCACAATAAATGGGGTAGTAGAAAGAAAAATCGCACTTTATAAGAAATGAGTAGAACCATGTTAAATGAACAATTCATTCCTCAAAAAAATTGGTGCAATGCGGTCGATACATCAACTTATATAATTAATAGAGTTTCTATTAGACGTATTTTAGGAAAAACTCCATACGAGTTGTTGAGAGGTAGGAAACCAAACCTTAACTATTTTAGAGTATTCGGAAGTAAATGTTTTATTCTTTTAATTACAAGGATTACATCACCAAGTTCTACCCAAGTCGTACAAAGGTTGTTTTCTAGGATATTCACAAAAATAGGTAACAGCTTACATAATTCTTAACAAACTAACAATGAAAGTTGAAGGAGTCATTGTATGTAAATTTTAATGAAACTCCACTCCGCATAAAACACCACCATTGGAAGAAAATTGGAATTAGTCGAAGAAGAGCTACTTGGGTTAGTAAAACAAAACCCTTATAGGCAATGATCTGAAGACATTTCTATTAGAAATATCAAATGGAAAACATTAAAGATCTAATAGTCATCCCTAGAAAATGTTATTGGTTAAATCTTAAATCAAAGAACTCTTAGGTGCTAAGCTCAAGACTAAAGCAATTCTTTTGCTTTATTTCAACAATAGAACCTAAAATTATAAATGAGCATTAACGATGAAAATTGAGCAATGGCCATGCAAGAGAATTATACCAATTTAAACAAATGATGTTTAGGATTAGTCCCAAATCCCATAGATATGGACCTCCATTATAGGAACAAAATGGAATATAGAAATAAACTCGATGAAAATGGGTCAGTAACTAGAAACAAAGATAGGTTGTTGCCAAGGTTATAAATCAAACATGAAGGAATGATTATGATGAAACATATGCACTCGTTAGCTAGATAGAGACTCTAAGAATACTTTTAGGCTTATGCTTGACACCACTAGATTTTTAGTTATTACAATATGGATGTGAAGAGTGCATTTCCTTAAGGTTTTATTCAATGAGGAGGTTTACGTGGATTAACTCCGGGTTTCATTGACTTCGCAAACCTAATTATGTCTTATAAACTTAAGATAAAGCTCTTTTTTATGGTTAAAACAAGCCCCAAATGCTTGGTTAGATCGCCTAAATGCCTTTCTTATTTAAACATATTTATTCCAGGGAATGGTAGATAACACTCTCTTCACTAAAAGAAAGACTCCAAATCATATTTATTGTCCAAATATATGTTGATGACATTTATTATTCGGATTATTGTCAGAAAATGTGTGATGGACTTTGCCAAGATCTTGCATGATGAGTTTGAAATGGGTATGATGGGAGAACTAAACTATTTCGTTGGATTATCAAAATAAAACAATTAGATGAGGGAATATTTTTTAAACAATCAAAATATATTAAGGAAAATGCTTAAGAAATTTGGACTATGAAGACTCTAAGGCTAATAAACCCCTATATCTACAGAAACTAAACTACAAAGATCGTCGAGAATATAAAGGAAGGTGAGTACATAGATTAATACCGCAAATATAGATGGCATCTATAGTCGGTTTATTATATTTGGACGGAAGTTAGACCCGATATTATGTTTAGTGTTTGCCTTTGTGCACACTTTCAAGAGGATCCCAAAACCTCTCACTAGAAAGTGGTTTTAAATGTATCTTCCGAGTACATTAAAGGTACTATGCATGCTGAGATTATGGTTTTCCTTAAGGAGAATCCCGGCCATAGAAACAATTGTTTATGCGAATTCGGGATCACGCGGGAGACTACGTTTGATCGAAGAGCACTAGTGGTGTTTTCAACGTTCTATGGGATGTTGTTTAAAATCTTGGTTTTCGATAGAAGCAAACGGCTCTCTCGCATCTACATAAACCGAAGCGGAAATATGTTAGGCCAGAAGAAAGGCATGTCAAATGACATTATGGACGAAACAAGCTCTTGTAGGACTATGGCATTAGGTTAGACGATATTCCAATAATGTGTGATAACAAAGGGCTATAGACTTAAGTAAGAATCCCGTATCAACACCCACGAACAAACACCATAGAAATTCGCCACCAATCCTCCGTGATGTTGTTCAAAAAGGGAAACTTCTTATAGAATAGGTCTCACTAGGAAGTACAAATAGCACGATATCTTAATAACCACTTTAAACGTGAAACCATTTAACTATTATGCCAGGTCTAGGATGATGGAACAAATTGACATAAGTTTTCAGCACTGATGAAAATTAAAATGGAAAAAATACTTGTCAAAAATCTGAGAATTTTTTTTTCTTAGACAGCGGCCCCTTTAATTTTAAAGGGACCGCCCAGACATTAAGGGGACCTCCCACTGAAAAAAAAGTCTCTCATATCTAGGATCACATGAAAATTAATTTTCACATATTGTTGAAATATGCTAAAAATATTTTTTTCATATGCATAATGGTCTTTTACTTGTTGTCAAAAATATATAATATAATATATATCTTTCGACAATCTTGGTTGCGCAAAACTAAATCAAGGAGCATTTGGATTATTTCTTAGGTTTTGCATGTATTGTGTTGAAATAAATGCTACCTCATTTTGTCCCAATTAGGAACACATTGTAATTGCACAAAAGTTTGTTTCCTTTTTAACTTAACACTCTATCATGTTAAATTTCTTTGTGCTTTATATCTAGTTTGCTTCATTTCATATGCACTTCAATTAAACTCATATAGATTATATTTAAAATTGTGTGAACTTGGTTATCCTACTTATGTAAATGTTGAATGCTTATTTGCTATGCGCTAAAAATCTTAATTGCCCATAAAAGGATAGACTTGCTGCCAAAATTAATTCCAAAACAAAACCCTCACATAAATTTTTGAGGAAAAAATAAAATTTTGGGAATCTGGGAATGCCAGAGGGCTGCCCCTTTAATTCATAACGGGTGGCCCCCTTAATCTTTAAGGGGAACGCACCATTATTTAAGGGCGATCGAAACTAGTATAACACGGGTGTTAAAACAATATTTTTCTTTCCTTTTTTCCAAATAGACCCTCTTAGCAATTAGCTATGTTTCCTAAAATTCACAAAAACATTTCTTGGATTTGGATCTTTGTATGGTCCATTCTTCCTAAAATTTAAACCTTTCCCCTCCACTATTAAAATACTAACTCATTCTCTTCGTCACAATCATCCTCACAATGACATCCTCCTAACAAACCCACATCCAAACCTTAAGGTAGGCCAAAATGAGTGTGAAAACCATTTGGAGGAAGAAAACATGCATTTGCAAAACTCCTTAAATGTGCTCAATACAACTTACATACCAAAACCACTAAATCTCTCATCATGACCATCTCAAGGAAACACCAATCACCCCAATCAAACATTACCAAATACATTGCATAAGGGACCCACTTTTACATCACTCATAAAGTTGTCTCACACCCTCATTCTCCCAACTCCCCCATTCAACTCACATGAAACTCAACTCAAGTTCCACCTCAATGTGACAACCACAAACGCAACCACACATTACCATCTATCTCCAAGTAGAGAAAGCCTTGTTGATGAACATTAATTAAATTCCAAGACCTATAAAACTTAGGGATATGAGCACGGTACCGGACCGGTACCGAACTCGTACCGATTTGGTGGTACCGATTTTTTCCCGAGCATAAATTAGTGGTACCGGTACCGTACCGAACGGGATTCGGGTACCGGTACGGTACCGGTACCGAGAAATCGATGGTTTTTCCCGTTTTTTTCGGTAATTTCCCGATTTGGTACCGGTCCCGTACCGAATTAGTGGTCCCGGTTTTTTTACTCGAATCATGGTACCGGTCCCGTACCATATACCGGGATTCGGTACCGTTTCGGTACGGAACCGGTACGGTTCTGGTTCGGTATCGGGATTCGGGTCTATATGCTCATCCCTATATCAAACCATCTAGCCATGCATCTCTCCCAACAACAACAAAACAACAATTCCTCATTACCTTACTCTCCAAAACTTACCACATACCTCAAAAATCACACCCAAGTTGAGATCATTTTGGGTATTGCCTTGTTGTTCTTCACCCAAAAACATTTTTTGCTTTAAGTGAGGATAATCATTGGATTGAATTCTCTTCCACTCGGACTCATCCACCCTAGGGTTCAAGAGATTACCCCTTACATAACAAGCCTCCGCTCCAAACTCTCCATCAACAACAACTAATATCATAATATGTACAAATAATCGTCTAAACCCTTTTGTGGGTCGCAAGCACGTTAAAAATCTTTTATGGCTATTTGGATTTTCTTGATGTATTAATTTGCTCCTAAAAACATATTTGTTTTTTTTATGTATGCTATTATTGTGTGTGGTTTACACACATTGCCTTAAATGAATGAAGTATCTCTTGCTTTGGGAAGCATTGCTTGCTCTTGTCATATTTTTCCATCCTTCTTGCTTCATGTTAGAAATAGTTGTGTTGTTCTTAACTCCGTTTTTGTAGACAAGAAGAGAATCCATAGCTCGATTCCTTGGGTGCCCTTCGAACAAGGGGGAGCACACATCAAAAGGGAGCATTTTATTCGTCGACTATTACTTGCAAATACCTCGAACGATGCCTTTTTGATTATACAAAAAGGGGGAGAAATGTCATGAAAAATCACTAAATACTAGTTTAAAATAATTTTACATTTAATGGAGTTTAAAATTTTGTAATCATCAAAAAAAAGGGGGAGAATATTGATAAAATATAATGCCTCAAATAAAATTTTTAATATCTTTCACATCTTTCACGTTTTGTTTGATAATCATTAAAATATAAAGTTCAACGTAAAATTAAAAGTAAACAAGTAATTAGGAGTAAGAATTCTCATTTCATAAATTTACTATCACTTAAAGGTATGAATAAATAAATGCTTAATGCATTTCATGATCAAAGGAAATCTTTATTCAACCTCAAACTTTTATAAAATGTTGTAAACATTTTTATAAACATCACAAAACATTTTCTACATTTAAAAGAAATATTTTATTCAAAATAAACATTTTGAATTTAAATTTCGAAACTAAAACGGCTCTAGAAAAAGTCCAGTATACACTCCTTGTTATAGGACAAAAAGATGGAGCTCGTCTGAATAATGGTGCGGCGCCCCCTTATATACTCATGGGATTGGCCCCTTTAATTATAAAGGGTGGACGCACCTATTTAGGGAACAGCCATTAGACCCGCTCCTCCAGCTTTTCTATTAATACTGGGGACTTATTCCCCAACCATTTTTCTCACCTTTTGACTCATTCTTTTGTTCTAATACAGCCCACATTCTCTAAATCCTTTGATCATTTTAATCATAAAGCTTTGTTTCCAAGGTGATCCAAGATCAATTCCTCAAGGTGGCAAGAGTAAGAATACTTTCATCATTATTTGAAAGAAGTATTACACCCCAAGTTTTCATGCATCTTATTGCATTAATACCATATCTTGTAAATCAATTGTGTAAATCTTGTAAAGTTGTGTAGTTATTCAGGTTTTAGGTGATTGTTGTAAGATATAGTTGGTTCTTGGTGATCACTTTTCAAGTTAGTGTTAGTTTGTTGTGACATAAGTAGTGGTGGTTGAGGACAAGTACGTGAAGGTGTGAGTTATGAAAGGTAGTGAAGAAGTTGTGTGTTGTTTGGTTAAGGTAACTTAAAGCTAAGTTATGTAGTGAAGTTGTGAAGTAGTCGTGATGATGTTTGTGAAGTCCCAGTGAACAATTGTGAAGTTGTTTTGTGATAGATTGGTTCTAGATAAAGATTATATCGACATATAGCTTGTGTGGAAAATAGATAATTAAGCAACGTTGTGTACGGTTTTCTCCGCCATAAAGGATCTTGTTGACATAGTGGAAGAAAAACTCTCAAGTTAGGTGCTCGAGGAGTGGAGTAGGCCGAAGAGGAGCTTCGTAACCGAACCACTTATAATCCTTGTGTTGTGGTTTGATCTTTCTAACTCTTATTCTTGTATTTGCTTTACTTATTACATTGTTTTCATATTATGCAAGTTTTTTGAATTCACAATAAGTCCGAATCTAAGTTTTTATAACAAAAAAAAAATAAATATTAAATCAATAAATCAGGGGTAAACTATTCAACCCCCTTCTAAGTTTTCCACAGTAACATGCTATGAAGTTAATGACAATTAGGATATACAAGTCCGCTTTTTCACCAGCGTTGCGGCGCGTTGTTTTAACTATCACTTAGGGACATTTGATTACGGATTAAATGTTTATCGGCATTTTGGTGTGTTTTTTGTCACAACTACAAATAGGGTCCCGTCCGATTTGCGTTCCGGGGGGTGCGTTATCGAATCATCTCAATGTACAGCATAAAGAACAAGGTACTCTAAGGGTAAGTTTTTAACAAAAAACTCCGTTGATAAATTCAAATATATAAAATAGTTTTACATCAATCAAATTTAAAAGATTCAAACAGTTTAAACTGCGGAAGCTTTAATAAGTTCAACCAACGGCTTTTTAAGAGAATCATGGGATAATCTGAAATATGGTCTTGGGAATATGGACTTTCATATAGTTCAAGCAAGAATCCATGCTATGCACCTGGAAAAAACCTGCTAAAAGTTAACATAGTTGGTGGTATTTCACAGGTTAAGTTTTTTTTATGTCTTATTTATTTTTTTTTTTTGTTGTAAATAAAGGTTGGGTTTTGGTAAGTTTTTGTTTATTTGCGTGTATGTTTGTGTTGTGTTTTGTTTGTTTTTTTTGTATTTGTTTTGTTTTTTGTTGTTTTCTGTTTTGTTTTATGTTCTATGGTATTATGTGTTTTTTGTGTGTGTTTTTTTTACATCGTTTTATTGTTTGTCTGTTGTTATAGTAGACAACAAGTATTCACAAATCGTATGTGTCAGTCATAGGAGGATACAACTTCACATAATATTTTATTTTAGTTTGCACTAAGCTCATGAAACTGAAGTTAATAACGAAAGATATGATAGCATGTACATTGCTATAAGTATTGTTTGCCCTTTTCAGGTTCCGACCAAAGACCACCTAACCAAGATTTCGACATGACATATATCGTTTATCCGGGAGCCCACGTGGGTGTCGTGCGCTACTTATACCGGTTAAGGATAATTAGTCCCAATAGATCTATTTTTTCATTCGCGCTCCCTCAACCGGTCTTCCGGTCAAGAAACTGAAAGTTCAAGATAGTTCCGGCAGTAGTGGTCTAAACGTTACTTAGGCAACATGTAAATAGGGAAATCTCAAGTATAGTACTTGTGTCCAGTTTTTAAAAATATGGCAATGTTTTTTTTTTTTTACTCACCCAAGTTATAAAACATTTATTCAACACGAGTGTAAAAGACTGGGAGGCAATGAAATCACCTTGATGATAAGAGTAAAGGTATACGTAAAAAAAGTAGGGTCAACTCCGGATCGAACGGTGGTACACGGGTATGACCTAGAAGAATACGGGTTTCCATTTAGTCTCGGAAAGTTAACGTATGTGATTAATGCATGAACGTTTATTATTCATTTTTGGTAAATGTTATTTGTGTATTAAAAACGTTAGTGCATATGCAATTTTACGTGATCGAGTTTTTATGAAAAGCTTAAGTATTGTAAGTAAGTTTTTCGTATATAATATTTATTAATTATATTAAATAATTTTTTATTATTATTAACGTATAAATAACCTGTTATTTATAATTTGACATTTCCAAATCGTTAAGTAATTTAGTCAAAACATTTTATTATTTATGCTTTCTAAATAATTTCTAAGTATAAGATTTTTACAAAATTTCGGCATGACCCGTTCGTGTTTACTCATTTTTCCAAAGTCGTAGACTTTATTAAAAACCAATTTCAAACCACTTCCAAATCATAATTTACAATTTACAAACTCTATACAATCGTTTTCCATTTAAAACAAGTCTAACGAGTCACTAAAACTCTTATTGGGCTTTTAGGCCTAATAAGCCTTTAAAACGCCAAAGTACGAAATAAATAAGTCTGATATACTAAAAAGATAACAAACAAGTTCTAGGTTCATCAATAAGCTACCACAAGCTTATAATAAGCCAAGACATAACAAGCCAAACCCATAAGCTTGTGTACAAGCTTGGGCCGCGGCTTATGTTGTGGGTGACGTGGGCTTGTAGGCCCATTAAGCCTTATTTGATCTTATGGATTAAGTCAAATAGCTTAATGCTTCATCCTTTCAAAAATAAACTAACAATATCCAAAATAAAACTAAGTTACAAGAAAATAAGTCACAACAATATTTCTTTATATTTTTCCATTTTATTTCGCGTGTATATATACTAAAATAAGCTCAAAATAATCAAATAAGCTCTCAAATAAGCTCACAAATATAAGTCGGATACAATAAGCTCAAAAGTACAAATATTATCACATAAAAATAACCACGATCACAAAACTATGATTTCCTTATATTTATTTTTATAAATTTCAAACCATAAGTATACCTTTTTAAGGTTTATGTAGTTTCAAAATCATTCTTTTTACAAAACAAGTTGTACAACAAAGGTTTATGCATCAAGAGAAGTAAGGAAGTACAAGTTATTTGAGGATTTGAAGAATTACAAAGAAAAATGGTTTTTAGAGATGAACAAAGACCAAGAACAACCCAAACGTTGTTTATTTTATACCCGAATGATCTTAAATGATCAAACCTTCAACTTGTCTTCAAATGTAAATGATTGAAAGTGAAAAATGTATGGATTTATGTATGTGTTTGTGTTTTTCGTGGGTTGGAAGAGACAAAGAGCAAGAGAGAATAAAACGTGTGTGTGAAATGATTATGTAAAAATGAGAAGCAAAGGTATATGAATACAAGGATTACACACACACACACACTCTTGTATGTGCCGTTCGGTTAGGGGACAAGAAAGAGGGGACTAAAATGATCTCCTTATCATGAGTTACCTAGTACTAGTCCTTCCCCTAATTTGTTGGAATGTTGTCTAGATGATTCAAATGTGCAAAATGGTATCCCAATGTTGCTAGGTTGTTGGTTTGGACGCGTATGTGAGTCACAAGGAGGGACCAAAATGGTCTCAATTATTTTAGGATCACTAGTGCTCAATATGATTTAATTTACAAGGCTTGCATGGTGTACAAATTATAGTTTAAATTCCACGGACACGTAAGTAACGAAACGAGTAACTGGTATCACAAAAATAATTATGAAATTTTTAGTTTATTGCCTAAAAACATAAAAATGTGGCTATTGCAAAATAACTACAACGTTTGGTTTGTTCCCGAGTTCGCTCCCGGAGGACGATTCTCAGATTATAACGGAACCAACTTTCCCGGATAATCGAAAAAGCTAAACGATAAAACTTTTTAAAATTTCAAATTACTAAACGAAAACAGCTAAATAATTGAACAGAAATTCTCGGGGTGTCACATTCTTTCACCGTTAAAGAAGCTTTGTCCTCAAAGCTTAGGACGCAACCTCTGCCGCGGGTGCAGAGTTGGTGGGATAATGTGTAGGGGTATTTCTTTTGCATTTGGTCTTCACGCTCCCAGGTAAACTCAGGACCCCTCTTGGAGTTCCAGCGTATTTTGACAATTGGAATACGACTCTGCTTCAGACGCTTGACCTCACGGTCCATGATCTCGACAGGTTCTTCGATGAAGTGCAATTTGTCGTCAACTTAGATTTCATCCAGTGATATAGCAATCAAGAGTTCAAAAGTAAGCATTTATTCAAATTCGAAGACGTGAAATAGTACTGAATTTTGGGGGGGGGGAAAAATCTTTCTTAACCTTTCAATTTCCTCTGGGGAGTTCAAGAGGATAGGCAACGGTTCCTACTTTAGCAATGATCTTAAAAGGTCTAATATAACGAGGGTTTAACTTTCTCTGTTTGCCAAAACGTATCACCCCTTTCCATGGCGATACTTTCAACATGACCTTATCTCCTACTTGAAACTTAAGAGGTTTTCGTCTTACGTCGGCATAACTCTTTTGATGATCACGGGCGGCTTAGATACAGTTCTTGATTTGAACTATTTTCTACGGTCTGTATCATGGATGATCTCTGGCGCAGTGAGCGACTATCTCTAGAACTTCAGCCCCAGCAGATAGGTGATCGACACTTGCGCCCATACAAAACGCCTCAACGGAAGACTCGCCTTTAATGTCTGGTATGGTAACTGTTGTTATACGAAAATTCTACCAATGGTAAGTGTCTATCCCAACCTTTTCCAAAGTCGAGTACACAGGCACGTAACATGTCCTCCAACGTCTGAATAGTTCTCTCACTCTGACCGTCGGTCTCTAGATGGTAAGTTGTACTCATATCTAATCGAGTACCTAATGCTTTATTTTATGGCTTCCAAAAATGTGAAGTAAATCTCCCATCACGATCAGAGATGATTGAAATTGGCACTACATGCCTTGAGACTATTTCCTTCAAGTATTGTCTCGTCAACTTCTCCAACGTGTCATCTTCCCGCATAGGCAAGAAATGAGCAGACTTAGTGAGTGATAGACTAAACGATTACCCAAATCGTTTTGTCTTGACCCGGTGCCGTCTTTGGCCATCGTAGTCACAAAAGTCCATTGTTATATTCTCCTATTTCTATTGTGGGATTTCTAGTTGAACCAACAAACCAGACGGCTTTTGATACCTCTATCTTAACTTAGCACACGTTTTAAACACTTGCTGACATAAGTGGTAATTTATGCTTTCATGTTGGGCCACCAATACAGTTTCTTAAGGTCTTGGTACATCTTATCCGATCCAGGTATGGATGGATATACTTTGGAATTATGAGACTCATGATAATCACAATCTTTAGGTCACCAAAACGAAATACAACTTGCTTTTTCAAACATAACGTTACGTCAGGCATGTGGTTCTGCCTTGTTAATCATGCCATGCAAATCTTTGTTGATGAAGTTCTCTTATTTTTTGGCTCTCTGATTGAGCATTCAAAATCTTGCTTAGGAAGAGTTTTAACTTAGTCATAACTAAGGCTCGATAATCGTAGCAGACTTATTCTCTCCTTTTGACTCAGGGAATCAACCACCACATTCGCCTTTCCTGGGTGATATCAAATCTCACAGTTGTAGTCGCTCAAAAACTCTAACCAACGTCGTTGTCTCATATTCAGCTCCTTCTGATCGAGAATGTGTTAGAAACTCTTGTGATCAAGTGAACACAACGCAACTTCGTAACGTTCAGATCAGTGTCTCCACATCTCAGGCAAACACTACTGGCCAACAGCTTTTAGGTAGTGTGTAGTTTTAGTTCTTCTCGTGAACCTTGAGTTGGCAGGATGCGTTTGGCTATGACCTTCTCTCTTGGATCAAAACCGCGCCCCAACCCTTTTTGCGTAAAGCATGCAGTGATACCATGAAGTTTCACTTCTCCTCAGGTAAAGCAAAAATCGGCGCATACAAGTTTTTGTTTAACAGCTAAACGCAGCCTTGGATTTCTCCCAATCAATCTTTACGCTTTTCTAGGAGTCAACTTCGTCATAGATCTAGCGATTTTGAGAATCGTTCGATAAATTCGTAGGTTGTACGTTTCAAACCTAAATTTGACGGAATCTCGGTGGATGTTCTTGGGTGTTCGCCAATCCTTGATAACGCAATCTTAGCGGGCAAATCAACTGGTGACATGCCTTTACTATCAATCACATGGCCAAGAAATTATACCTTTCGACAGCCAAAACTCACACTTTGAAAACTTGGCGTACAATTCTTCCTCCTTTAATAACTTCAAAATCAACTTAAGGTGTCCTTCGTGCTCCTTTCTGCTCTTGGAGTAAATCAAAATATCATGAATACAATACGATCACGAATCTATCCAGATACGGTTTGCACACCCGATTCATCAAATCCATGAATACTGCCGGTGCGTTAGTCAAGCCAAAAGGCATTACTTGGAACTCGTAGTGACCACAGCGAGTCCTAAATGCTGTCTTTGCAATGTCTTCCTCACGAACTCAGAGTTGATGATAACCAGATCTCAGGTCGATCTTAGAGTAGACTCTTGACCCTTAGGGTTGATCGAATAAGTCGTCGATCCTCGGAAGTGGGTATCGGTTCTTCATAGTAAGTTTGTTTAGTTCACGGTAGTCGATACACATCCGAAAAGAACCATCTTTCTTCTTGACAAACAAAACTGGTGCTCCCCAGGGTGAGGAACTAGGTCTTATAAATCCTCTATCAGAAAGTTCTTGCAACTGAGTAGACAATTCTTGCATTTCGGCTGGTGTTAATCGATACAGGGCTCATGCTACAGGTGCAGCACCGGGGACTAAGTCAATTTGAAATTCAACTTGTCGAGCAGGTGGCAGTCCAGGCAAGTCTTCTAGAAAGACTTCCGAAAATTCCCGTACGATTGACACGTCCTCAAGTCGCTTCTCCTCTTACTTATCCTCAGCCTTCTTGGATGTAACTTGCGCTAGGTAGACTTGACATCCCTTCTGAATATACTTCTGGGTCTTCGTGCACGATTTGATATTCAGCTTACTTCCGCCCGCGCAATTATACTCGGTAATCAACACTTTATCGTCCATAAGGGAATACGGATATGACCTTCTCGTCACAAAACAATTAACACGTAGGTATTTTGCCAACCTATCCATACGATGATGACATCGTAACTACCAAGTAGTTCTACGGGGCCATTAGATCTATGTCGAAGGATGACCTAAATAATCCTAACGTCTGCAACCCTTAAGAACAACATTGTGTTCTGAAATTCTTCCGTCCGACAAGTTCTACGACCAACTAGTGTCTAACAGTGGATGGTTTGCTAGCCAACATAAAGCAAAGACTCTAAAGGTAGACGAACAAACTTTCTTCGGGCTATCGAATCGAAATATAAATAGAAGCATACAGTTATTGAGATTAAACGTACCCGTGAACACGTTGGAAATCAGGGTTTGTTCCTCCTCCACCAATGGTTTGTAAGCCCTTTGTTGTAGCTTCGTTACTCAATCGGTTTCCAAGTCTTGGTCTTCTTGTATGGTTTCCCGTTTTGATTCCTCAACTTGGACAATCCTTCTAAAATGGTCCCACAGTCTCCCAACTCATAACAAATAACACCCGACTGATTCCCAACTACAGCCCTCTGAGTGTTTGGAGCAACAACATCCCTACAATCCATAGTCAGGTGTCCAACCTTCTTACAATTTCCACACCTTATAGTACACAACCCTTCATGGTGCAACCTGCACTTGTTGCAGTAGGGGAGAGGCCCAACATACCCCTTTCTTTCATTGTTTCCTGCCATGTAGCTCTTGCCACATTCTGGCCTCCAACTTTTTGCCGCTTGAAAACTGGTCGCAGCCTACGATTGTATTCTCGGGTTGTTTCTCCAACCTTCTCTTGTTTTCAAACACTTCTAGCATATCCTTTCAGCTTATTGATTCCATTAAGTGTTGGCAATTTGAATTACATCTTGATGTTTAGTGGGCCTCAGTAGCGGACAAACATTTCCCTTATGTTATTAGGCAAACCCTCCTATGGAACTCGCAAACCTTGTCCTCCTCATCCAACTCCTAAAATCTTCTAGTATAAGCAGTCAAGTCATTTCCTTTCACAACCATGTTCCATAACTTGGTCTCCATCTTCTAGACCTCGTTTCTTAGACAGTACACTTCTGTCATCAACTTCATAAGTTCTGCCCACCTCATGGCATAGGCGGCCTCAATCCCAATCGTTCTCTTGTGGGAGTTCCACCAAGTCAATGCACTATTCAGAAGCGTGCACGAAGCATACTTCACTTGGTACTTCTCTAGACAATTGCTAATGTGGAAAACTATTTCCATCTTCTCAAGCCAACGAGTCAACCCAATGACTCCTTCAGTTCCATTAAAGTTAAGTGGCTGACATTTCAGGAAGTCTTGATATGTGCACTCTCTAGCAAGCATAAATCCTCTGAAGTTATAGCCATATTCTCCTCCGTTCCCATTACCATTTCCATTTCCTCCATTTCCATTTCCTCCATTTCCATTTCCTCCATCTCTGTTTCCTCCATTTCCATTTCCTCCATCTCCGTTTCCTCCATTTCCATTTCCTCCAACTTCTTCTTGTTCGACCTCATCTCCCATAAAAGGTCCAAGGTTTCTGACAGTGTCGCGCACTCTCAATGCTTCTGCCATCCGGCGATCGCTTTGCTCGTTGACTACTTCTCGTGTCCTTGACGCTCTAGATCATGTGTTAGGCATCTTCCTACAACATATCAACGTAACACTCGGTGAGATTCCTAGGTGATGCGAGATAACTAACAGGGTTAAATAAAATTTACGGTTAATTCACATAGAAAATACATGATCGAACTATATCATGGAAACCCCATAACGCATGATGAAAAAAGCATAAGTAAATCAAATTATGGCATCATATCATAGATAAATATCAATTTCATATCATCGATCATTAGTGATTATATCACATTAATTTCAAAATATAGAAAATACGAGTTTCTAATACTATGGTCATCACTAAACACTACTGGTCAATACTGCAACACTAATGAACATATCTAAGGATGGTAGCCCATGTGCTTCATAGCACACGCCTTAAAGCAGCCTCAACTACAACTCTAGCATCAATCTCTCTATCTCTAAGAGCATCCGCATAAGCGAAACACTCATCAATCTCAGCCTGAATCTCGGGGTCAATCTTAATCCCGTCGCTCCTCACAACATCAACATCCATCTCTAAATTAGCCCCTCTAGATCTAGATGGCTCAGAACTCTCATCCTCAAAGTCAACTCCTAATCCAACCTCTCAAGGTACATATGGCTTAAAACTATCCTCTGAATAATCCTCTAAATCCGTAGCTGTCTCAGGACTCCTAATCCTCTTAGGTACAGATGCAACAGGCGATCTACTCCTCTTGCGAGAATGGCTAGCAGAAGAAGAATCATGAGATGGTCTCTCAGAAATAGTAAATGAATGATGAGCACTCGGTACTAAAGGACATAATTAATGACTAGATCTCGTACCCGATGGTGATGCTGGCAATGAATGATCAGAAGATGAACGACTAGATGCAGAATTAGATAAAGCATCCGCAGTAGAATCTGAAGAAGTCTTTGACGATGAACTCGATGATGAATCCGATGATGAATCATTTAAAGAAAAATGATCCGAAGAAGAATAATCAACTGAATGTCTAACAGCAAGACGATAAGTGGGTAATGGTCCAACCCTCTTCCTCGCAGTCATCATGTGTACCGGCCTATTAAGATGGTAGCGGTACGGTCGACCATAAGGAATAGGATGTCCAAGTGCTAGGATCATAACTCGGCGACGAGGAAGAACAGGTGATCTCAGTGAAAAGTGTACCATGGGTAGGTGATGGTGGTGTATTAGGTGTATCGCTGTCTGTGGTGTCGTCAGTCGATGATAAAAATGGTGAGATAGCTAGTAATGGTGGTATATGGTCTGATGATGGATCCTTAGATGGATCAAACTCTGTATCAGATGCAGGAGAGTAATCAGGAGATGCTAGTGTATAGTTTAGGGATGGTGGTATAGTAGGTTCTATGATAGGTATCTCTGTGGGTATCACTGTGGTGTCAGTCTGAGTAGTGGGTGGAGTAATCACTGGTGTGGTGTCAGGAATAGTGGTAGGGATAGTACCGAACAAGATAACTCATCCAGCAGGTGTCCCCACGCTATCCTTTGATGAATCTGAAGAAACTAAGATAACTGAAATAGCCATGAACTGCGCAAGCAAAAGTTTATATAAATATCCTTTATACCAACCATGCATGATGCGGGAAAGAATGAATCAAATGGGTGAATGAACGAATGAAATGAATGAATAGACCATCGGATGCAGTACCGCGAAATGAAATGCAGTATAATTATAGTAATATTAGTTATACTTAGTATTTAATTATGTATACGTACTATGTAGAAATCACGTAAGGCACATAATCATGTAAGGATCACATACTGGTTATAGTCCAGACCTACTTATATACTACCTGGTTCTCTATAACCTTAGCTCTTGATACCAATCTGTCACACCCCCAAATAGGGTCCCTTCCGATTTAGCGTCCGGGGGCGTGACGTCCATGGCTATTTCGAGTACAAAGCATAAAGAACGACCTCTAAGGGTACGTTTGAAAAATAAACACCGTTAGATAAATTTAAAATATTAATAAGTTTACATCAATCAAATTTTTAAAAGATTCAAAAGACAACATGCGGAAGCTTAAATGAGTTCAACAAAGATATTTAAGATAATCATAGATAAAATCTAGAAAACTGGTTCGGCAATAGGCTTCATATAGTTTAAGAAACAACATCCATGTTAAGCACCTAAGAAAAACATGCTTAAAACGTCAATATAAAGTTGGTGAATTCAT
>BQNB010044639.1:0-42979 GCA_026074375.1 Tanacetum coccineum
ATACAACTTCTGGATGATAAGAAACCCGTTGTCCAAAAACAAAGAAGGTTAAATCTGAACATGCAGGAAGTTGTCAAAAAAAAATCATAAAACTCTTGGGTACTGGTATAATTTATCTAATTGCCAATAATCCTTGGGTTAGTCCTATCCACTGTGTACCAAAGAAAGGTGGTATTACAGTTATCACCAACAAAAATGATGAACTTGTTCCAACCAGAACCATTACAGGTTGGCGAGTGTGCATCGATTATCGTAAACTCAATGAAGCAACCACAAAAGATCATTTTCCTTTACCATTTATGGATCAAACGATAGAAAGACTCGCAAGAAATAAATATTTATGTTTCCTCGATGGTTTTTCTAGGTATTTTCAAATTCCTATCGATCCTAATGATCAAGAAAAAACAACATTCACGTGTCCTTTCGGCACATACGCTTATAGGTGAATGCCTTTCGGGCTATGTAATGCTCCTGCCACATTTCAAAGGTGTATGTTGGCGATCTTTCACGATATGATCAAAGAATCAGTCGAAGTATTCATGGACGATTTCTCCGTCTTTGGAAACTCTTTCAACACATGCCTAAACAACCTTGATAAAATGCTCCAACATTGTAAAGACGCTCATCTCGTCCTAAACTGGGAAAAATGTCATTTCATGGTGTAACACCCCCATTTTTACAATATAGCAGCGGAAGCTAATCTGGGGTATTACTTCATAGTACAACAGTCATAATCATAGAAAACGAATCATAAAGACACATTTTTGGAAAATTTTAGTTATCATTCATTTATTCATCAGAGTTTTACAAAAGACAGGTCCCAAAATCTAGAAACATAAAGTTTAAATGATAACATCTTCAAGTCTATGCCACTCCGTGCCATAAGATGCTCAGTTACCTGGGATAAACATGCTAAAAAGTCAATACAAAGGTTGAGTGAAATTTATAGGTTTAAGTTAAACAGTTTGAATACAAGTCCAATAGTGGGTTACATTGTTATACACCCATAGTTTGTAATAATTGTAGTGCAGATACAATTATCATGAAAAACAGTATTATTTCCCTAAGCTCATGACACCGAAGCCTTGAGATAATCAATAATCACAAGTAGTTGCCCAACGGGTGCCTTTGCAAAACGCACGCATAGTTTTTCAAATGATGTGCTATTGGTTACCAAAAGTATAGGTACACCAACGGGGAAGTTCGGTCCCAAATAGATCTATTCACAGCATTCGTGCTTACTCCGCAGAGTAATTAACGGTTCATGATAGTGGGGTCTTAATGGCAAAAGTAGGGACTTAGGCAATAATGCATCAGGATAGCATACAGTTGAAAAAACACTTGTATTCATAGTTTATAGCATGTATCCCCTAGCGGGTTAATGAAACATTTCAAAGATTTAAAATGCGAGGCTATGAACTCACCTTGATAGGGAAACCTGATTGATGGCAAAAGTATATCAAATGAAATGCGTCCGTATGGTAGTACGATGTTATCTACCCGAACGGGGAAATTCAGTATATCAATGGATAACAGCTTCATCACGCAACCTGAGGGTAATATGTCATGTCTTAGTGTGATGGTTTATGTTTCAAAACTTCATAAAGTTTAACGTATTGCTTTGATTTATTAATTTATGGAAATATTGCATTACTGTTCGGGCTATCATAATTCAGAGGTCATGTAGTAAACGTTTGAGGAGTCAGGACACTTTAAATCGTAAATCCGGCAAACTCGTCAAGACGTATACTCAAATGGAACCCCTCACATGAAATTCCCTAGTAACGTGATGCTTTATATATTTGTTTGTATTTTATTGTAGAAGCTTCTTCAAAAGCTAGTGGATGATAGTTTTGTTTTGTTAAAAATATAATCTTATTTTTTATAGAGTTTTTGGATCAATATTGGAATGATTTTCAAATTGGGTTTTGATAATAATTTATCAAAATAATTTTTAAAAATATTTTTATAAAGTTTTGCATTTTAGACCCTGAAGAATATGAAAATGACAGTTTATACCCTTGACTTTGAAATATGGCCAAAACAGCCCCTTCACTTATAAGTTTTATAAAATGACAATTTCAGCCCCTATAGTTTTATACTTTCAAAAATCACATAGTATACTATTGGTTTATATAAATTGCAAAATAAGTCCTTATAGTTTAACTTTTACAAAATCAACCCCTAATATTTATCTTTTGGTTATTTACAGGTTTAGCCCCTGTGGTTTAACTATAGTGTATTTACAGAATTAGTCCTTGTATTTTAAAGTTTCCCAAATTGGCAAGTTTAGTCCCTTGCATGGGGACGAGTTACAAAACGCGTCCAAGTTTACATGCAAGCGTCATTTTAAGTTCTAAACCGATTTTTGCAGCTTATGGGTCGACAAAATAAGTTAAAATATGAAACTTGAATGAGCTTATAGCTTTTCAAATAAGCCAATAAGCTTATAAACTCAAAACGGGTACATTTGGTTCAAAATAGTTTTAAAACAAAATCTGATGGGTTTAGGGGCTTAGATTTGGATTTAGGGTTTATAAAAATGATATGCGAGTTTATGGACAAAGCTTATGGGGCTGTTAAGAGCTTAGAGCTTGTAGGGTTATGAAAAACAGTTTTGCTAAAAGGATTTTGGGGACACCTTTTGGCTTCAATTTTTAGATAGGTTAATATGAGATTTAGGGTCTGATATTTTGGGATTATGGAGCCACCTAAGTGCTGTTTAGAATCATAGAAAGATTAAGCTAGGTTGTTCATGGTATTCGAAAGATTATGGGGTTCAAAAGTGACCTGATAGACACGGTTTTAGGTTTTTAGGTTTATCAAAAATGAGTTTAGTATGGATTTTGTTTACACAATGAACATAACCAGATTTTATACATGTTCTAAAGATATAAAGGAGTGAGTTTAGAGCTTACAAGAACCCGAAATGATAAAATGGGTCGAAATGAGGTATGCACAACCCAAAATCTTATATATCTTGATCAAGACCCTAGCTTCTTTCTTCTTGGCTTCCTAACAGCTTGAACTCCTTCTTTTACTTCCCTAGCTTGGCTTAATCATGAATAGTACACCATATATATGTGTTTGTGTTTTGAGTATGTGATAGAAATGAAAGGGGTGTACACAGCTTATATAGGGTGTCAATTCTTGGAGGCCAACGTGAAATAGATAGGTGGCAAGAGATGGTGAATGCTTGGTGATCAAGGAGGGGTGACAAGGATAAGAGAAGGTGAAGGTGGCGGATGAAGGGTGTGACGAGGCAAGTGTGGCCTTGGAGGTCAAGTTTATGGTGTCATGGTGACATGGTGATGACGTGGTACTAGTGAGGTCATGGTGAAGGTTGTGATGAGCTCATGGAGAGGCTTGCTTAGTTTACGGTGTCACAGTTTGAAATGGGCTAAGGTTTTAAGTTTAAGGGTATCGAGATTTCGATTTAAGGTTTATACAAGCTAGGGTTTTAAGGTTATGTAGAATTAGGGTTTATGTTAGGTGTTAAACATGTGCTAGGGCTACTTGTACTTTGTGTTAACAAGGTGGTACAAATTTTAAATGAGAATGGCAGGAAATATAAGAATTTTGAATTTGTGCTTTAAAGACTTGTATCGGATGTATTATAGGGTTGTACTACAAATTAGAGGGAAAGTATAATTCAAATGAGGTGCTAGGAGGACTTGTACCTTTGGCTAGATAGGTGGTATGATTCTTAGAAGAAAATTTAGAGGGAAAAGCCTAATTTTGAATATTGTGCTTTGAGGACTTGTACAATTAGCTTAAATAGCTTGTACCATGATCTAGGAGGGAAATTATATTTTAAAGAGTAAATTGCAAAAATGGTCCTTTTAGTTTGGTCAAATTGCAAATTTGGTCCGCCTAATTACGAAATTGCAAAAAACGTCCTTATATAAAATACCCTCTGCAATATGGCCGATTGAAATTACTAAAATACCCTCTGCAATATGGCCAAACCACAAGAACCATTTTTGCAATTCTCTCTTTTCTATTATTATTATTAGTATATTATATTATATTATTATTTATTTATTATATTTTATTTATTTATTTTTAAAAAAAATTCTTATTTTTTTAAAAAAAATTTCTTATTTTTTAAAAAAAAATTATTTCGGTTTCAGTTTACGCGCAATAATAATAATTAATTTTAAAAAAATTTAATTTTTTTTATTTCGGTTTCAATTTACGAGCAATAATAAAAAAAATCTTTAAAATTTTTTTTTTTATTTCGATTTCAGTTTACGAGCAATAATAAAAAAAATTAAAATTTTAAATTTTATTTATTTATTATTGCTCAAGAACTGAAACCGAAATAAGAAAAAAAAATTTAATTTTCGGTTTCAGTTTATGAGCAATAATAAGAAAAAAAGCTTTTAAAAAATTAAAATTTTTTTTTATTTCGGTGTCAGTTTAAGAGCAATAATAAAAACATTATTATTTTTTCTTTTAAAATTTTTTTTTAATTATTTTAAAATTTAAACTGAAACCGAAATTAAAAAAAAATTATTATTATTCTCGTAAACTGAAACCGAAATAAAAAAAAATTTAATTTTTTTTTAAATTTTTTTGTATTATTGTTCGTAAACTGAAACCGAAATAAAAAAAATATTTTTTTTTAATTTTCTTTTTTAAATTGCTTTGTATAAAAAAATTTAAAAATTATTTTTTTTAATTATTGCTTGTAAACTGAAACCGAAATAAAAAAAATTTAATTTTTTTTAAAATTTTTTTGTATTATTGCTCGTAAACTGAAACCGAAATAAAAAAAATATTTTTTTTAAAATTAATTTATTATTATTGCGCGTAAACTGAAACCGAAATTAAAAGAAAATTTAATTTTTTTATTTATTATTGCTCGTAAACTGAAACCAAAATAAAAATAATTATAATTTTTTTAAAGATTTTTTTTATTATTGCTCGTAAACTGAAACCGAAATAAAAAAAATTAGAAAAAAATTAAAAATAATTTTTTAGAAAAACAAATAAATAAATAATAATAATATAATATAATAATAATACTAGAAAAGAGAGAATTGCAAAAATGGTCCTTGTGGTTTGGCCATATTGCAAAGGGTATTTTAGTCATTTCAATCAGCCAAAATTCAACTAAGGACCAAAAGTGGAACCAAACCTTCAAAATAAGGATGTTTTTTGCAATTTCGTAATTCGGCGGACCAAATCTATAATTTGGCCAAACTAAAAGGACCATTTTTTCAATTTACTCTATTTTAAATGTGGTGCCTTGCCTGCTTGCAACTTAGGTTTAAAGGTTACATGAAAACTATAAGAAAATTGGTGGGAAAAGGTATTATTTGAATAAGATGCTATGTTGAATGGTACATTGTGCATTAGATGGTTATACTAGAGTTTGGGAGGGAAAACATATTAAAAAATATGCTTAGAATACTTGTACACATGTCTCATGGACTTGTACATTGAATTGTATGAAAACAATACCCAAAACTAGGGTTTTAAGGATAAATGTTAACATATGATGTTTAATTTATAACAATGTTATAAATGAGATGTTATATAGATAACATGTGGATACTTGAAAACATTGCTTGACATATTATAATGTTCACTTAACATATATGAGGAATGAAATAAACATTGGTGGTTGCGTGAGCTCGTTTACTTTAGTTATGTAACAATGTTACATGTTAGTTGGTAATAAAGCAAAAAAATTCCTTGTAAAAAAAGGTAATCATAGCATAATACCTTGATAATACTTTGATGAAATTTTAGGGTTGTTACAGTATACTCCCATGAAGCTCTAACTGTGCCCCTACCTCTAAAAATTGGTCCTCATCTACCGGGATGGTGGCTGTTAGGGTAGCCACCGGTGAAGCTATGGGTGATGAGACTACTAGGGATGATGGTGAAATAGGCAAGGAACCAGATGACCACTCAGGAGATGGCGGTGTCTGAACAGGTGCAACTGGTGGTACATAAGCTGGTATATCGGTGTAAACTCTACCATCCTCGAAATCTACCCATGTAATAAGTGTGGGCTGTTTAAACGCAGACACCCTCTCTGCTCCCTGCTACCCTGGCATAAACCTAGACCTCTGACCTACCTCGAATGTGTTGGGAACCCAGTCCTCCTTTACCTCTAACTCACGACGCCTCAACGCCTCATAACCAAGTCCTAAAGGCTCGTTCGCGGCTGTATCCACAACTGAAACTGCCTGCTGCTGACCCTCGAGTACAACCTCCTCCTCCTCCTCTAAACTAAGTCCCTCGGCCTCTAAACCACGACCCTCATCATCTAAACCATGATCCTCGTCACCTAAACCATGATCCTCGTCACCTAAACCATAACTCTCATCATCTAACCTCTCTCTCTCTATTATCATCCACCTCCGAACTCTCATCTTCCTCATCCCTCTCAGTATCCTCCTCCCCTAACTCGTCCTCCTCACTATCATTATCTAATATGAGCTCAGATGTACCCCGATACCTCTTCCGTGTGGGAAGGGTCGAAGATGATGACGATGATGTCTCGTAAGAGGATTTATACCTCTTACGGAAAGAAGATGGGGACAAAGCAGCTGCCTCCGCTATTCGGGCTGACATGCCTAGGGATAGGGTCGGCTGGGTATGCACGGCTATACGTGCGGTCCTACGATGGAATGAAACTCGGGTGGGTGTAGGGGTAGGTGAATCATGAGTAAGTGGATGATCGGGTGACAATGGTGTGGTGGAATCCGATGAAGCTGATGAATGGGATGAAACAGTCCTAGTCCCTGACGGCTCAGAAGCCTTAAACTCCTCACCTACAGGTGTACTCTAGAACCTAATGGCTATGACTCCTATGACTCTGAGGGAGCCTTCTCTGGGTCTGACTCAGTATATGTATCAACTAACTGTGACTGCCTAACCGCTACATAAGGGTCATCAGGTAATAGGATGGGCACTCGAGAGCTCTGAGCTCCGTCAGCCTGGGTGATAGTCTCCGAATCAACATAAGCTGGGGTACACATGACCTGTGATAACATGGTAAGGGTATAAGTATCTTCACAAAATATCATTACTCAAACTACCAGCATCACTATGCTTTACATATATAATCAACATATCATTTAAAATTAGGTGTTCGTAACTGTATATACGTGTGTGTATATATATATATATATACGTATATATGTGTATACGTATACGTATATATATGTATATGTATATATCTGTATACGTATACATATGTGTATACGTATACATATTTGTATATACGAATACATATGTATATATATGTATACATATGTACATATGTGTTAGCCCTAAAATGTGAGCGTCATTTACGAAATTATAATTAGTTATTAGTCGTCATACACACAAGGACTAGAAGTGTCAAATATAATAAGTTAGTTATGCAAGGGACTATATATATCCTCTCTTTACTTTCAAGGAGGGGTGAAGCTTGTCCTTAGGTGTATTAGGTTTCTCTCTCTAAAGTTAATATACTATCGTTTCCTCCCTCTACTTTCTCTCTCTAAGTCTTTCACCACCACCATGGTGGTGGTGGTCGGATGGTTTTCCGGTCGGCCACCCAACACCATAATAACATCAATCTAATACGAATAATGGTCCAACAATTGGTATCACGAGCTCAGGTTATTAGGTTGATTGTTTTTGTGGTGTTCATGGTATTTTTTTTAGTTTCGTATGATTTTGTCTCATATCAGATCTAAAAACGTCGTGTCTTTCTGTCTTAACAGTCATTTTTTTGTTTCGTATTAGCCATATCAGTCAAAAAGTCACACTTTTTATGTGTACTTTTGTTTATCGAAACAGATCTGAAGGTTATGGTTTATGGTCTCACAAGTTTCGTATCTGTACTTTTTAGTCACGTCAAGAGGTTTTGTAAACAGATCCAAAACGTCATAAAATTTTATGGTACTGCATATGAGTTGTTTCCGAGCTTATTTTCTGGTCTTTTATGGTTGTTAAACAACTTTTTCAAGCTTATTTTTGGTCTTTGTTTGAAGCTTAAAGAAAAAGCTGAAAAAGGACAAGAAAAAAAAACAGATCCATTTTTTTAGGAAAAAAAAGTACAGGCGATTTATACATGCCTCTTAGGCGATTTATACATGCCAGACCATGACTGAGTCAACTCGGTAATAACCGAGTTGACCGAGTCAACTCAGCTGAGCCAACTCAGTGAGTTAAACTGGTATTAACCGAGTCAAACAAAAAGAAAAGATGGAGAAAAGAAAGAACATATGCAGAAGTGAGACTCGAATCATTATCACCGATCAATTACAACAACAACCACATCAACAAATCCAAAATTACTAAACCTAAATCCCATCGTCACAAGAATATCTCATCTCCATTAAACAATAACACTCAACCAAGACTCAAAACAAACAACAAAGAAAGATCTCAGATTTGGTATTTAAATGTCAAATGATCTTTTGAAGATCTATACCTAAAACCATCATAGATCTTGGGTGCATGTACGAAAATGTCAAAGAAAAGAGTATAACAATATTGTTATAACCTTCCTTTCTTTCGAATGAAACACAAATCAATTAAACCTACCCGAGACCTTTAAGAGATCTTAGTCGTCCATTAATAGCCATCGAATCTTCAAGTTCGTCCAAGACTTAAAGGGGTTTTTTCATGTTTCGATATAAACAAGAAAAGGGTATATCAGATTTGTTTTGTTCATATAGAAAAGAGAGATATTAAGTCGGATTTAAATTGGTATGAGTGGTTGCGTCACTTTTCTTCATGAAAGAAAGGAATTTTTTGTTGTCAGTTTGAGAAGATAGAGATGAAGGTAGATGACTGCGTTTTTTTGTGTGTGATAGGATTAGGAAAAGGATATGAGATAAATTAGGGTAAATGTGTCTTATATCTATGGTTTTAATTGGTATACTGGGCTGAAATATGTTTAGACGAACGAATGGGCCAAGTTTTATAAAAAAATGATGTCGAGCATATCAAATGCAAAATGAGGCCGGGTGTACTAATTATTGGTATAAGTGGTTAATGGTTAAATTTAGGTTTAAATGTGTCAAAATGAACATTTTTAATGACGAGACGAAGACTAATTCTTATCAAAATTCATTAAAACGTTAAAACGGCTATGGATTTGGAATTTAATGTCAAAGTGATTACGGGGTTGATTTGGTATTACTTATTTGAGATTGAAGTGGAATTTCATGAAGGCGAGTACTTATTTTATTTTTAAGTCGGGGTTGGTTAGATGCATGACTTTCAAAGATAACTTGCTTGAGCGTTAAAGCTAAAGATTAAGACTTGGTCTATCTAGTTATACCTGATGTAAGGAGTTACGTTGTAGTGCTCACAGCGTATAGCTATCACTTAAAGGAGTTACGTTGTAGTGCTCAGTGTCACATGCAGATGCATTTGTGGATAGTTTCAAGAGGTTTGTATTTTTTATATACTTTTGATGTCAGGTATATGGTACTCAGATATTTGTCTCTGCACCGTTCTTCAATCAACAATAGTGCAAGCTTAAGTCATAAATTTGAGGGATTGTACTTCAGTTTCAAGTTCGTCATATTGGGTTTTCTCCATCAGTGGTCACTACAAATAGCCGACAGATAAGGAGTTGGTAAAGAGTTAGACGAAGAGATTAAAAGAGTAGAGATGTGATCAGCAATTCTCACGGGATATTTGAAGCTACAGAACGTCAATGATACTTCACAGTCTTAGCACAAGCTTTCAAACTTCTTCAATGTCTTTCATAATTTCTCAAGACGTTTGCTTAAGACAAGAACTTCTCGAGTATATGGTCGTACACGTCAATGATGCTTCCGAGAGTTCGAAACCATCATAGAGGAATACGTGTACTTTGATACTTTGATGTAATCAGGTCAACTTCTAAGGAGAAGTAGTTTATACTACTTTACTTAGTATGGTTTGTGAAGTATTCTGCATCTGTGAGGAGAATTGTTGTTGATCTCTTGCATGTTCCCCTAAACGGATAATCATCAAGACCAAATGTCAAAGAAGCAGTATTAGTTGGTGTGGTTGGCTGATTCTTCTACAAAAATCCGCTGTGCACTTCAAATGTCAATGTTAGACGATCTTTCAAGCTACATCAATGTTTCAGAATCTGCTCAAGATACGAATATTGGTTTGGGGGAAGTTGATTCAGAAACTTTGCCAAAAAGGAGTCTATAAAGAAAGTTTTCAATACATGCTGCATGAATTGGGGGGAGTTAATCCAACTCATGAATATTATAATGGTTCCATAACAAGTAAAGACGAAGAGGATTCAGGCTGGGGTACAAGTATGAAGACTAGAAGACAAAGACATCATCCTCAGCATTGAAAGCACATTGGAAGACTTTATTTTGTTGTATATGTACTTCTTAGGAATATTGTAAGTAATTTTGTATGTCTCCACATTAGGGGAAGATTGTTAGCCCTAAAATGTGAGCGCCATTTATGGAATTACAATTAGTTATTGGTCGTCATACACACAAGCACTAGAAGTGTCATATGTAATAAGTTAGTTATGTAAGGGACTATATATATCCCCTCCTTACTTCCAAGGAGGGGTGAGGCTTGTCATTAGGTGTATTAGGCTTCTATCTCTAAAGCTAATATATCATCTTTTCCTCCCTCTACTTTCTCTCTCTAAGTCTTTCACCACCACCATGGTGATGGTTGGCTGGTTTTTCAGTCGGCCACCCGACACCATAATAACATCAATCTACTACGATTAATGGTCTAACAATTAACGTCTGATCAAAACAATTCAGTCCTCGCACCCCAACGACAAATGACGTCTAATCAAAACAGTTCAGGCCTCACACCCAACGACAAATGACTTCTGATCATAACGGGTCAGAACTCGGAATTTACAACCATAGCAATAAACCATCTAGTTCAAAGCTGGTTCCAAACGTTGTTCCTCCAGCAAACAAAACAGCTACATCAGAACAAGAGTTGGAATTACTATTCTATCATCACATAATAATGCTGAGGACAACATGTACATATTTTTAAGAAAAGCAAAATACAAAAATATAAAATTTCAAAAAGAAAATACAAAATCAGAAAAATCAAAAATTCCAAAAAGAATGCTTCTCCGTCATGTTCTCTTTGGAGATCGATATAACATGTTGCGTACCACCCCACCCCCCCCACCACCCCCACCCCCCCCCCCCCCCCCCCCCCCCCCCCCCCCCACCCCCCCCCCCCCCACACCCCACCCCCTCCCCCCCCCCCCCCCCCCCCCCCACCCCCTCCTCCCTCCCCCCCCCCCCCCCCCCCTCCCCCCCCTATCCCCCCCCCCCCCCCCCCCCCCCCCGCCCCCCCCCCCCCCCCCCCCCCCCCCCCCCCCCCACCCCCCCCCCCCCCCAAATACAAAAATATAAAATTTCAAAAAGAAAATACAAAATCAGAAAAATCAAAAATTCCAAAAAGAATCTTCTCGACATGTCTCTTGGAATCGATAACATTTGCGTACCTAAAAATGTTGATTAACATCGACACGGGCGTGTAAATGAAGTTCGAGCAAGAGTTCAAATGCTTTCAAAACATGTCATTTTTAATTTTTTTTGATGACTTATGTATATTTCAGTGCATAACTCGGACCCGAATGTCATAGGGAAGTGTACGTTTCAGTGCGCTTACTCTACAAATAGAAGAGAAGTCTTCTATCATGTGTTTTAAAAACCGTTGAACACAATTTTTCAAAATAACTTTTCAATGTCAAAGTGTCTACAATATAATTTGTGGTATCTTTCCATAAAAACTGGTATTTGTTAAATTATGTGTTCAACACTCCCTCCCTCGAATAAGTTTAAAAAATTATGGTACGTACATTGTCATTTTATGTGGATAAATTTTTGAGAGGGAGCTTCTTAAAACCAAAGCCTTTTAATGTTTGTTGGGTACATCTCAAATGTCAATTTTATATATCCAACAACGTTCAAGTGAAATAAAAATGTAGAAACTAAAATGTCAATTAATAATATACATCGTTCACAAAGGCACCTCCCTCTGTCTTCAACATATTTGTGGTTTCATATCATTTTTTCCTTGTAATGTCAAGTTTTCAAAATTAATGGTATCCCACATACTGTGTTGAAGGGGAGCAATCTGAACATGTTCACACATTCATACAATCCAATGGTAATATTTTTCTACCCATGATATTTTTCATGTCAAATTTTAATAAATTTGTATTTCAAATACTAAAGGATTCATTATTTAAAATAAGAGGAGAAAATATGATTAAAATGTGGTCTAGAAAAATATGATCTTTAAGACTATAAGTGCAACTCTTTTCTTCATGTGCAAAACAATTTTGAATCTCGGTGCACATGTGTAGGGGGGGTATTTCAAAATGTCAGAAAAAGGTTTTTTATGGTTCGATCTCTATACCCACAACCAATTAATCTCACGACGTCAATGACGTCAAAAGGTGGTTAAGGTTGGGTATAAGTCCTACTATCCAACCAGAACTGGAAGGATCTACCCAAGGACAATCCATAGTTAGAAATAGCAGTCCTTAGGTATGATTGGAGATGAATGAGTAAGGAGGCGAAAAATGCAGACTAAGATTGAGCGAACAATGGAACAATCACAAAGGGGTTAGTATGCGTCTTAGTAAGCAGTGAAGGGGTTGAAGAATATGAAAAAGAAATGTATGGTTAAAAGGGTGAAAAACAATGCAGCCCTCCTGATACAACTTAGGCTGAAAACGGGTTGAATACATTAATCTATCAAAATCACAATGATGATTGTTGATATTGAAGAAAGTCATCATGGACCCAGAGATGCAATTCACAACCCTTCCCAGCCATTCGGGTTTTTCTCAAAAGAAACTCGTCTCACTTGTCACGGAGATACACACGTTATCTATTGACATCTGACTCCGAGATTGTTAATATTGAATAGGTGGCAGTCTGCTCCAGCCTCTGATTACTAAAACCAAAAGTGCACAAATCGAGTCTAGAGCCAAAAAGAGATCAAATTATAAATCTCATTAGGACACAATGTCAAAATACTCTAGCTAAACACCATAAAGTTCATAAGTTGTAACAAAGAGTCCTACGCATTATCCTTAAGATCTTGCCAGAACATCCGAGTGATACTTAAGTATTCATAGTGAAGATGGAAATCCTGCTTGAGCCAACATCAAACAAGCTCTTGGTAGGTGACTTGCAAGATTCTATATGAATCAAGCTTGTGATAACTGGATATCAATTTTGGTCCAGTAAATGAATTGACGACTTAATCAGAAAGATAGTAACTATCTGATTCACTCTTACCGTGTTGTCTGCTTTGAGACGTTCCGATAATGAGAACTAGCAAGCATGGTGAATCTAATACATCTGTGTTAGAAGATCCTACGCTTTGAGCTAGAAACCCTATCAAGGAGATTCTTTGAATCTACCTGATCACATGTATAGTATTTATACTATAAAACAGGAAACCGGAGGTTAATGCAACCAAACTCTAGATGAATGACAAAGCCATATTCATCTTTTATTGCTAACTGTCTTATTTCAGGTTTAGACGATGGTGTTGCAGCCTCATTCCAGCGAAGTCGGATTCATAAACCACATGCTCATACTCATGCTTTCAAAGTCAATCGTTCAACATCAAGATCGTTGATTCTAAACTTTCCCACCATCAAAGAGCCTCAAAGTCAAATAAAGAATAGTCTATTTGGGGAAGATTGTTAGACTTATAATCACATATGTCAAACAAGAATGTAACAAGTATGAGCATGTTGGTCAAGAGCACAAGATGATCAAGGAAGTCAAATCAAGATGATTCAAGTCAAGGAGATGATGCAAGATAATGATCTCAAGAACTCAAAGTCAAAAAGATAAAGGCTCAAGATCAAGATCACAAAGCATGAATGAATAAAGCCATTATAAACAAGACAAGACCAAAACAAGGCAAAGCATAAACGTCAAAAGTCATATCTTCAATGTCAGGGGAGACAATGATAAAACAAAGCAAACTCCTACAAGAATGTCATCGGTGGTACGGAGGAGTTTAAAGAAAGAGACCTCAACATTGGGGGAGATTGTTAGCCTTAATTATATTAAGTCAAACAAGAATGTTATCGGTCTTATAAAGTCAAATTGGGTCTTGTAAAGTAATAGGCTAGTCGGGTTCAACGGGTTTGGATTGTAATCTAATATTGTCTGTGTTTCAGGCTCAAAGCCCAAGTTTAGCCAAGCCCGACCCAAGTAGAAAAGCCCACACGCCAACTAGATGGCTAGGGGTATAAAAGAAACCCTCTCCACACATGGAGAGGGTGTTGGTTACATTTGTTCACTTGTAACTCACCATTTCTCTCTCTAATCTAACTTTCCTAGTTTTCTTTTCTTCCTTTCTTTTCTTCTTATTTTTGGCTCATCATAAGGGCTTATTTGGGTTTGCTTATTAGTTGTGTATGGATTATATTAAGGGATAATAGTATTTTTGATATATTTTGGTCATTTTAGGCATATTTTTATTGACAAAAGGTATGTGTAATTAAGCACATACCAATGCTCAGTATAAAGAACTCCAAAACTACGCTAAAAAAACAAAACTAGATGAAGATGATATACCTATATCCCAGGAGGAAGAAGCTAAATTCATGCAAACTTTTCGTAAGACTCATTTTTACAATGATTACCGCGACCGAGACTCAATTCGAGATAATTGGCGTTCAAACGAACGAAGTAGTTATAACCGAGACAACTATCGATCCAGTACTGATGACAAACCTTATGATCTTCAAAAACAATTCAACAATTTCATGAAATCTCAGCAATCGACCAACACTTTCGTCAAAGAAACATTCATGGATCTCAATACCCAACTCAAAACCGTAGCTAAAAATCATCAAGCGTCAATCGAGAACCTTGAAACCAAGTTCCACAGACTTGCTGACAAGCAATCTGGTCGACCCTGTGGATCTCTTCCAAGTAACACTCAACCAAACCCAAAACAAGCAATCTGGTCGACCTTGGTGCTAGCATTAACCTTATGCCATATTCGCTATATGCCAAATTATCTCTCGAAACTCTTAAACCTACCAAAATGAGCGTAAGATTAGCCGACAAATCATTGCAATACCCTGTTGGAATAGCTAAAAATATGCTCGTTGAAGTTGGTAAATTCACCTTTCCTGTTGATTTCATTATTCTCGAGATGAAAAAAGATAGTAAAGTTCCCCTAATTCTGGGACGACCCTTTCTTCACACTGCTGATGGCATTTATCGAGTTAAACAGGATACTACCCTTGGATACTGAACGAATAATTTTCAATATCGATTCTGCAATGAAACACTCCTATTCAAACGATGATACCTGTTTTAGTATCGATGTCATCGAAGAAATATTACGGGTTGGCGAGTATGCATCGATTATCATAAACTCACTGAAGCAACCGTAAAAGATCATTTTCCCTTACCTTTTATGGATCAAATGCTAGAAAGACTCGCGGGAAATAAATATTTCTGTTTCCTCGATGGTTTTTCTAGGTATTTTCAAATTCCTATCGATCCTAATGATCAAGAAAAAACAACATTCAATTGTCCTTTCAGAACATACGCTTATAGGCGAATGCCTTTCGTTCTATGTAATGATCCTGCCACATTTCAAAGATGTATGTTGGCAATCTTTCACGATATGATCGAAGAATCCGTCGAAATATTCATGGACGATTTCTCCGTCTTCGGAAACTCTTTTGACACATGCCTTAATAATCTTGATAAAATGCTCCAACGTTGCAAAGACTCTCATCTCGTCCTAAACTGGGAAAAATGTCACTTCATGGTCAAAGAAGGGATTGTGCTCGGATACAAGGTATCTAGTGCCGGACTTGAAGTTGACAAAGCAAAGATCAATGTAATCTCAAAACTTCCACCACCTACTAATATCAAAAGTATTAGAAGCTTTCTCGGCAGACATGCCGGTTTTTACCGATGATTCATTAAAGATTTCTCAAAAATTGCTCGACCTCGAACTAAACTTCTCGAAAAAGACACTCCATTTAAATTCGACGATGAATGTCGAAGAGCTTTTGAATCATTAAAAGAGAAACTCACATGTGCTCCTGTGATCGTAAGCCCAAACTGGAATCTTCCATTTGAACTTTTGTGTGATGCAAGTGATTTCGCTATAGGAGCCGTCTTTAGGTAAAAAAGGATGGAAAAAAACTTCCCTTTTCACCCGATCTACTTCGCAAGCAAAACCCTTAACTCCGCTCAACAAAAATACACCGTAACCGAAAAAGAACTTATGGCTGTAGTTTTTGCATTTGAAAAATTCAGATCCTATCTTATTCTCTCAAAAACTATTATTCACACTGATCATTCAACTCTAAGGCACTTATTTAAAAAGCAAGATGCTAAACCACGCCTTATTCCATGGATTTTACTTCTGCAAGAATTAAACATAGAAATCAAAGACAGAAAAGGAAAAAAAATGTTGCAGCTGGAATCACGTCTATCCCGAATTTGAAAACGATGAGACCATGCGATGAAGCGAAGTTGATGATAACTTTCCCGAGAAACTCTTATGGAATCAACATAATATAGAACCTTGTGTTCGGCAGACTTCGTTAACTTTACCTAGTCGGTTAAATTATACCAAAAAGGGATGACATATAAACAAAGAATAAATTCATTCTCTTAATTCAAACACTACTTTTGGGAGGAAACTTATCTTTCAAAGTATGCTCAGCGGTATGATCGACGTTGCATATTTGGACCAGAACCCGAATCATTTTAGATCAATGTCACCACGGACCAACAGGTGGACATTATGGACCAAACATAACTGCTAAAAAAGTCCTTGATTCAGGATTTTACTGGCCAACAATCATCAAAGAAGCTCATACTCTAGTCCGCTTATGTGAAGCATGTCAAAGGACCAGAAATATATCAAAACGTGATGAAATGCCCTTAAACAACATTCAAGTCTTGTGAAATTGTGGACATTATGATGTATCGAACTGATGGATCATTCCCAAAATCATATAAGTTTGAATACATTCTAGTCGCTGTTGATTACGTATCTAAATGGGCCGAAGCTCAAGCTTTACCAACCAATGATGCCCGAGTAGTAGTCGCTTTTCTGAAGAAACTATTCTGCCATTTCGGAATGCCCAAAGCTCTAATCAGCGACCGAGGTACTCACTTCTGTAACAAAATAATGGAAAAAACCATGAAAAGATATGGAGTTAATCACCGTTTCTCTACATCTTATCACCCTCAAACTAGTGGTCAAGTTGAAAACACGAACAGAGCTCTTAAAAGAATTCTTGAAAAAACTGTTAAAGACAATCCTGCTATTTGGTCAAGAAAACTTGATGACGCTCTGTGGGCTTTTCGCACTGCTTACAAAACACCTACCGGTACTACACCATACAAACTAATATATGGAAAAAACTGCCACTTACCATTTGAAATTGAACACCGTGCATACTGGGCACTGAAAAATTGTAACCCAGATCTCATCGCTGCTGGTGAGAAAAGAATGTTTCAGTTACACGAGTTAGATGAACTTAGACACCAAGCTTATGAAAACTCTCGTCTATACAAGGAAAGAACCAAAGTCTGGCATGACAGAAAATTAAGAATGAGAAAGGAATTCAAACAAGGTAATAAAGTCCTGCTATTTCACTCAAAGTACAAATTTAAACAACCGAAACTCAGATCCCGATGGTTAGGACCTTATATAGTGAAACATCAATACCCATCTGGATATGTTGAACTTTATGGAAAAGATGGAAAGACGTTCATAGTCAATGGCCATCGACTTAAACTATATCACGAAGAAGACAATGACCCAAGGGAAGCAGTCACTCCCTTTTTTCCAAACTAATGACTCCTGAAATACGAGTCTAGCTAACAACTCTCTTAAAAATTAAGCGCTTCTCGGGAGGCAACTCGTGCTTTCATTTAAGTGTGGAGGAGTTCATCCTCCATTATTCTACTAATATTATTTATTTTCTAAAAAAACAAAACAAAAATATTTTCTTTTTGTGTGCTTTTGTATATTTACTCTTATGCAGGTAATTTAGCTCGAAGATATGAAAAATTATGACGTATGCTCAAGATAGCTCTACCTTAGCTATGCATTTCTCTATGCCCCGGGAAGTACCATTTTCCCTTAATTTTCCCTATTTTATCTCTATTATTAGTTATCACATTGAGGGCAACGTTCAACTTAAGTGTGGAGGGGAGCCAAATAGAAAAAATTAATCATATCCCTTTATGCTTGCCATGTTAAAAATTTTCTAGCTGATATTTTATGAAAAATTTTAACTATATATGCTTTCAAAAGTAAAAAAAATGCTCTTAGTAAGGAAAATCCAACCGGATTGACATTATAGCTAGCACACCCTAATCCACTAAAATTGTGAGAAATCTAAGCCTTTAGAATATTCGGGTATCCACCTTGGTACCTAAGATAATTGATGCCTTTAGCTTGTTCGAGTTAAGGTTTGATTGCAGTCATATGTGTCTATTCTGTCATTACGGATGTGTATGTATGGTCTTTGTCGCCTTTTCTGGAACATTGGTATTGGTTGATAATTATATTTGAGAGAGCCAGTAATTTAGAAGCTCTAGAACTTGTGCTTAATCATCATTTACTAGATTGAAGCCTATCACATGAAATGTATCTCACAAGCTCCCCTTAAACGCTATGTTGCTGAAGTATCTGAAAATTGATTGAAGAAGTCATGTGCCAAGCCTTAGTATTTGGTAAAAAAAAGAGTTATATATGTGTTATAATCGTTCGAAGAAATAAAGGCTTATGTTCGGCGCATGAAGATTGAATCCTCTCTAGTACCCAAGTTCCGCCCTTCGGTCAGGTTTATGTGTTAAGTACAAGCCTATGGTAGCTGTCTAGATTATGTCTGTGCAAATTGAGTGTTCTTCACAAAATCATATCTAAACCCTATCTGAGTGGCTGAGTGAATTTTAAAATCAAACACTATCCCTATGTAAGGTGCTATGTTATATGTCTATGCCTGAAAAGTTATCTAAAATGCAATCTCTTATAAAAAATCAAATTTTCTCCACGTCACGATAAATGATTTTATTTTCTCGCTTCCATTGCTTGAGGGCAAGCAATAAGCTAAGTGTGGAGGGATTTGATAACGCCCAAATTATACATGTTTTCTATGGCGTTATTTATATATATTTGATCATTTCTCGTGAACTTTCGATACTTAATTAAGCTTAAATTGCTTATAGGTTCACTTGAAGACTCTAAAGACCCAAGCTCAAGAATCTATACACTTTGGGAGGCGAATACAAGAAAAGAAAGATTTCTAGCCAAAATTCAAGAAGTCCGCCGCACTTGTTACATTGTGCGCCGCACTTTCCTCTGAAGTTCAAACACCGCCGCACTTACAAAGTCCTAGATTAACCACATGTTGAGTTTAAGGAACTATCTTAGTCCTAGGATTAACAACATCAATGAACATAAATATGTTAACGAAGATAACATAAGAACAATGAATTGTACAAGTTTTAACAAAACCATTTACCACAACCTCAATATTATTTGATCAGAATAATACGGTTACATCAATGAACTGTAACATGGATCAAGGAAAACCTTGATTACCTTGAGGCTACACCAACTCTATAGACGTCTACATCTCTAACACTTTGTATACACACACTTTTCTGGATGTCTAAAACCTATAACTTGTATCTCTTTATATACTAGAGATATTTAGGTTTACAAAGAAACATAATAAATACAATAAGGAAACTAAATCTTTTAATCTTTATCTTTATTCTTCTTGAGCATATCTTTTAGTATCTTCTGATATCTTCCATCCTTTGTAGAAATATACACCACCAGCTTGAGGAACCTCTTAATTGTCGATTTAAAGGATACCTTTTCCATTAAGTCCTTCATTTCATTCTTGTTTTGTCTTAATCAACATCAAATATAATCCTAACAATCTTCCCCTAGTTGATAATGACAAAACCAAATAAGCACGAACTTCCCCTGAAGTTAATATACAAATGAAAAATTCCCCTTAAGCTATGCAATTCTACCAAGGATCTACAAGTTGCAAATCATCAAATCTTCTTCCCATTTTTGTCATCATCAAATAAAGGACTAAAGTGTTGAGTTTAAGGATCTAGGCTTAGTCTAGGATTAACAACATGTTGAGTTTTAAGAAGTCTAGGCCTTAGTCTAGGAATAACAACAACATGAACAAAAAAATATGTTAACGGAATTAACATAAGAACAATGATATTGTAACAAGGTTTTACCAAACATTCACCACAACCCTAATATTATTTGATCAGAATAATACGGTTACATCAATGAACTGTAACAGGGATCAAGGAAAACCTTGATTACCTTGAGGCTACACCAACTCTATAGACGTCTACATCTCTAACACTTTGTGTACACACACTTTTCTGGATATCTAAAACCTATAACCTGTATCTCTTTATATACTAGAGATATCTAGGTTTACAAGGAAACATAATAAATACAATAAGGAAACTAAATCTTTTAATCTTTATCTTTATTCTTCTTGAGCATATCTTTTAGTATCTTCTGATATCTTCCATCTTTTGTAGAATATACTCCACCAGCTTGAAGAATCTCTTATTGTCGATTTAGGTCCTTTTCCTTTAAGTCCTTCTTGTTTCATTCTTGTTTTGTCTTATCAACTCAAATATAATTCCCAACAATCTTCCCCTAGTTGATAATGACAAAACCAAATAAGCACGAACTTCCCCTGAAGTTAATATACGAATGAAAACTTCCCCTTAAACTACCAAGGATCTACAAGTTGCAAATCATCAAATCTTCTTCCCCTTTTTGTCAATATCAAATAGGAGACTAAAATGTGCAACTTTGATCTTCACAACCACAAACCATTATCACACTTCTAATTCAGCCTTCCAACAACTCAAATTGCCCACCATTACGCACCATAAGAAAAATGAACTTGAGCAGTAGAAACTTACACTAGCAGTAGTAACAAAGGCTAGTAGTAGTAAAAACCTTCACCTCAATGTAGCATATAAATGGTTAAATATTTTAACATTAAGCTTCCCCTGAAACCCATATGTTAACCATTTCTTGAATCTTCAATTCTGTAGGCTCTATGTAATGATCACTGATGAAGAAAACTAAGTATAACGAACTTGATGTAGAAGTATAATAACCCAAACTTGTGACTTATGTCTTGCACTATCCACGTGACTTCGAACGTATACCCAAACCAATGTATAGGGAGACCGCAATCTCTTGACAATTTATCCTCATCTTCTATGAGACACATAACCAAAGTGATAGCAAATGTGAGCATTGAGCACCATAAGAAAAATCACACACCTTTGCTAGATTTGTCAATTCTTCGTCACAACATTGAAAACACAAACAAGTTATCTCCAAATGTAGTCAGCCATTTGAGATATGATAAGAACACAAACCCGTGAAACTCCACTTCAACGTCAAATAAGTGATAAACAATAATCTTCGTAATCAATTAATCAAATAAAATACGAGCCTTTTAAACGTTTAAGAACATTTAAAATTATTAGCTTCCCCATAAATGAAGCATCGTGTTCAATCCGAGATCCAAAACTATGTGTTGTCCGATATCGAATATAACCAGCAATATTAACTGCTTATCGGATAACACTAGCAGTACAAACACTTTTCTCAGACGACAAAGGCAGTACAAACCTTTTCTTGAGCAATCATGCATAAAATACTTGAACAGTACTAATATTCAATAAGGCCACGTTTGAATTCTTTATACATCATCACAATACTTTTGAGCCCGTACTCTTTAATACCACGCAACCTTTTACCTGTTGTTCACCAATATTGTTGTCACCTATTGTTCACTGTTCGAACAGTATTAAGTCTTCTGTTGGCAGCACCAATAACATCAAACACTATTAACATCAAAGCCCAACAGTATTAATTCTTTTTAAGCCCAAGTACACAACAACAATATTAATACTTTTGGTCGAACAGTAGCTTGAGCCCAAACAGTAGAAACAAGTACACGTGATGGCAACAACATACTTTGACAACATATATACTTTCTTCACTTCCTAGAACCCGTACCACCTCAAACCATGACGACAAAACATGCTTGAACAGTGACAGCAATAAAAGAATCCCACGTTTCTTGTATGCGAACAGTAGTAACAAAATTCTTTTAAGCTGCATGAACGTGACCTCCATAAAGCATGAACAGTTTTAACTATTAACTGTTTTAATACAACTCCTTTTTATCACGTCAGATTCACCATATACAAAAACCTTCTCACATATATCTTCCTAAGATATACACATATATCTTCTAAATATATGTACACGTCGGCTGAATAATAAAGTATATGAAGTCTTTTCCTTGATTGCACTCCACGTCAAAACAAACAATAAGTAAACAATTTATAATCACAACTGTTGCTGTTGTGATCATGGCTATTCATCATACCCATACATCGTTTGCTGCTGCTGTTGTTGTGAAACAATATCAACCATCACTATCAATCGTGACAGCAACGAAACCTTAGATACAAACAATCAACGAGATGCCTTGAAACCCTAAACTATTAACGAATCAGATCCATCACCTTCTTGTAGAGATCGTTTAGGGTTTTATAATGAAGATCCAAAGGTTACGTTATGGTGATCAGAATAACCAACGAGCAGAATTAAAACCTTTGTTGAATTCAATACGGATCAAGAATCAATGAAAAACATGAATCCATTATCATGAAAAACCAAATTCTGCTTTAACCGAAAAACAAATCACCGAATTTGAATTAAGTATCGAAAAGAAAACCGAATTCGATGTGAAGAAAACCCTTTAATAGTAACAATAAATTATAATCATATTGCATACCCATAACAGGTAGAGAGGATGATTATAAACACTGTTATAGCAATTAAACTTCAAAAACCCTTGAAAACTTTAACCAAAATCGATTCTTCTACAAAATTAGGGTTTTAGGGTTTCTTCAAAAACCTTGTAGATCCTAGATCAAGAGCCACGAGGCTCTGATACCAATTGTGGAAACCTAAAGATTCTAGGCTTAGTCTAGGATTAACAACATCAATGAACAAGATAAAATATTATAGCGAAATCACAAAAGAACATGATATTGTAACAAGGTTTTACCAAACATTGCGGAATAACAATTAAGAACAACAATGTTATGAATAATGTTTTTATTCATAAAATATATACTATTCGACTTTAATCAGTCGACTATGACTATTACATAAACTAATAAGCTAACTATTAGACTCTCATTGGAGAGATCTAACTATGATGGATGCACTAAACCAGACGCCCTACATCTCTTTATATACTAGAGATATCTAGGTTTACAAGGAAACATAATAAATACAATAAGGAAACTAAATCTTTTAATCTTTATCTTTATTCTTCTTGAGCATATCTTTTAGTATCTTCTGATATCTTCCATCTTTTGTAGAATATACTCCACCAGCTTGAAAAATCTCTTATTGTCGATTTAGGTCTTTTTCTTTTAAGTCCTTCATGTTTCATTCTTGTTTTGTCTTATCAACTCAAATATAATTCCCAACAATTTACTAGACCGAAGCCTATCACATGTAATGTATCCCGCAAGTCTATGTTATTGCAATCGACCCCGTAAATGCTATGTTGCTGAAGTATCTGAAAATTGATTGAAGAAGTCCTGTGCCAAGCCTTAGTATTTGGTTAAAAAAAAGTTATATATGTGTTATAATCTTTCTAAGAAATAAAGGCTTATGTTCGGAGCATGAATATTAAATCCTCTCCAGTACCCAAGTTCCGCCCTTCGGTCAGGTTTATGTGTTAAGTACAAGCCTATTGTAGCTATCTAGATTATGTCAGTACAAATTGAGTGTTCTTCACAAAATCATATCTAAACCCTATCTGAGTGGCTGAGTGAATTTTAAAATCAAACACTATCCCTATGTAAGGTGCTATGTTATATGTCTATGTCTGAAAAGTTATCTAAAATGCAATCTCTTAAAAATCATAATGGCCAGTGCACCATAAAGTGCACAAACTGCAAGAAAGTTGGTCACTTGACTCGAGACTGTAGGAGTCCCGCTGCTACTAACAATCAGAGAAACCTCACTTGCTATGAATGTGGGAATCAAGGGTATTACAGGAGTGATTGCCCAGAGTTAAAGAATCAAAACCATGGAAACTAAGCTGGAGGTACTGGAGCACAGAGAATGGTGCATGCTTTAGGAGGAGGAGAAACCAATCAAGACCTTAACGACATGGAGGATGATATCAATGCTTAGACTTTGTTCCTTTAAGAATTCTCTTTGTATTTTCTCTTAAATTTCCGTTGTGTTATATGAACGACTTCAAGTTATCTATCAAATCAATGTGTTGTGGAAACTTCATCAAAATTACTTTAATTCTCTACTTATTTATATAATCCACTCCCACCACTATTATGCAATTATAACATTATTTTGACGAAAATGAGCATCGCATCGTTAGGCCTCAAATATACATAGCCTGATCACCTATGTATAATTCAGGAAGGACTATGCCATGCTGAGAGTAGTCACCATGAAACATTTGTCAATGAATCCATTTTTACTTACATCTGTAGAAACCAAAGTTCTGGGTACGTATTTATAAAACGCGTTTACTTTGGTAAATCGAATTAGTAACCATAACAACTAAGCAGACCTTTACTCTATCTTACTATAAAGTCGACGTCATCTTATACCAAATCCTAAGCCAAGAAGCCAAGACACATCGCTAGTCGCCCTAGGACAATCCGCTATCAAACTTGCTCGCTAAAAGAGTTACGCCGATTTAAAGCGTAAGCCGATGGAATTTCAAGTTGGAGATAAAGTTATGCTCAAGGTTTCGCCTTGGAAAGGAGTGGTACATTTTGGCAAAACGGGAAGCTAAACCAGATATGTTGGGATACCTTTCAAAGTGTTTAGAAAAGGTAGGAGTTCGTTGCTTAAAGCTTAAACTTCCTCAGAGTTTGAGCAGGTTCGACAATAAACTTTTTACGTATCCACTGAAGAAGTGCTATGCCGACGACATTTAGACCGTGTTCTGTTGGATGGGCACACATTGATGACAAGATTTATTTTGTCCGAGGAACAGGTCGAAATCAATGGATCAAGAGTCAAACGGAGGGTTAAGGCAAAGCAGTGTCCACTTGTCAAGGTCAATGGAACTCCTGAGCTGCTAGACTCCCCGTGATTGTTTGGCACAAGATTGGAACTGAAAGACAACTTTATGCAGAAAAATACCCCCCCCGCAACAAACCACACAGACCGCACGCAACGTCTACAATTAACAGCGACTTACTATCCAAGAGTTGCCAGATAGGCTCATTTGATAGGGAAAGACTATCACTCCTTGCTGTTCCAGTGTAATTAGGTGACATTAGCCCCTCCAATACGCTACCAAAGCCCACAAACAAAAAAACTACTAATACCCTTCGACAAGCAAATAACCAATACGTCACTAAACACGAATACAGTTCGCGACAGGCATCGCCCCATCACCTACCCCCGACCCCGGTAGCACAGACGCCAACCAACACCATGTAAACCTACCCTCAGCCTGGTTATAACTCACCAACAAAAGCAGACTTTGCAACGAACAGCCCAAAATTGACCCAAAACAAGATAATACAAAAACAACCGAGACCCGTAGAACCCTTCTAAACTCTAACCAAACCTAATCTGTCTCGAGACTCTATTACACCAACCAAAACCTTTTCTACGCATCAACAAATACCCATCATTAACCCTCATACTCAAAGTTAATATAAAACTTCACCCATGTTAACATTGTTAGTCATATTGTACATAAAAATAAATCAACTAGAACATACACTTTACTAGTTATATCTTTATACATTAAAACTATGACTTATACTTGTAAATTATGGAAGATTTTATACAAGATAACAAAAATCACCAACTAGCTCACCCCCCCCCCCTCTATATTTCAGATGGAAATGTTGTCCCGCGGGGACAAAGAGCACACCAATGACCAATTTGATCTTGTACAACATAAACTCAATAAACCTTAATTCTTTTCAACTATTTATCTGACAAGACTTCCCTAGACACCATCCTCTTGTCTTGGACTTTCTATAGCAACTTTGACTAGTTCCCTTGTAAAGTAATATAAGGCTTGTACAAGTAATATACTTCACACACAACTCCATTTTACTTTAGCAATAACTCACAGAAATCGTCCCCTATATCTCTCTCAAACCACAGACCAAACTCAAACCCTCAAAATAATCCATACAAAATTTATTTACAACACATACAAGTATTCCTACAATATATTTTGAAGGTTTAGTTAAGCATTACAAGGGTTAAGCAAGGAAGTTTTTTGGATTAGGGTTTCATTGGTTTTAGGGTTTTCATTGTCTTGGAAGCTAGGGTTTGTTTGCTAAATAAGGGTTTAGACATTGTATTTCATCATCCTACATCATATTAAGGTTATCTAAAAACCTTAAACTCTTTACATTTGTGATTTCATATGATATTACATGTCGTAATGTAGTTAATCACCATCTAAAGAACTTATTAACTTGTAAAATGGATTTTTATACTTGTTTGTGATTTGGTATACTTTTACTTATGGTATTTGGATGTTAATATCATGTGGAAATGAATGTATAAGTATTGTACAAATGTGGTTTATGTATAAAAGCTTATGTAAACTAATTACCTAAAAAGTATTTATAAAAGTTCATGAACAAATAAGTATGTAGACTTATGGATCTTGTGATTCTTGGACAATATTTGGACAAATGATGGACTAAGGCCCCTAAGTATGTAGTACATGTGGAGTTAAGTGTTGTAATGTACTTGTAACTAAGTTACTAAACTAAAAAGTTACAAAAATGAGTTTAAACATGTTTTTAGCAAAAACATCAAAGTGGTCTGATCAAATTCAGAAAATAATGCATTTATTTTATATTTTTATAAAATAATACATCTCATAAGGATTCCAAAAATGTAAGAAACTCGAAAAACCAATTTATAACGAAGGAGGTACGCATTTGCAAGTTACACGATAATAAACGCGCTTATAAAATAAATATTATAAAAACTCATTACAAACAACCTCTGATATAAAAGATTTTTCTTAGATAGTACATATTTTTAGAATTCCAAAACATTAAGAATCATAATTTTTCGATAAATAACGAAGGAGTTATGGATTTTTTTGTGTTTACGATAACTAAAGTTTATAAAAATAATTTTATAAAGTATGAACAGTAAAAATCACTATTCACCTTAGAGACATTTTTGGAAAATACATTAATTAGATAAAAAAATTTAATTACGAATACGTGCTCGAAAGAATCACTAAAATCAGAGTTAAAACGAATAAGATACGACATTTACGAGTTTACGATAACTAAATTTATAAAAATAAATTTATAAAAGTGTATGAACAGTAAAAATTATTGTTCACCAGAGGACTTAAAATATAAAAATGTAATATTTTGATAACTCGTCTTAATACGAAAGCGTGGACATAAGAAACGTAAGAAACGGACTTAAAACGATAAAGTTACGCCGTTTTTACTAAAAAGATATTTATAAACGTTTTTACTTTATAAATATGATTTCACAAATACAATTAAATGGTGATGTAGCTATATAGAATTATATATGGTCTTAGTTATTCAAAGTACTTAGTACTCATATGACCTATAATTAATTAGGTTGCATTCGGACGTTATCGTGTCGCGTTTTCTGTGATATACCTTTTTATCGATTCACTTAAGGTGAGTTTATAGCCCCACGTTTTACTTGTTTTACAAATACTTTACAACTTTCTGGGTGAGAACATGCTTCTTACCAAATTCATTTACATGATTGGTTTGAATTCATGACATGTGCATTTACAATTCGTTTTACAAACTGGTCTACATACTCAATTACTTATTTTGGGACGAAATACATTGCTTGTTTCACTTCATTTTTTGAAAACAAGGACATTACTTTGCTTTTACCTAAATGATTATGGATTAGCTTAAGCGGATTTAACTGTGAATTACCTAGAGGGTGAGTGCGAATGTTATAAAATAGATCTATTCGGGTGTGACAGCCCCGTTCAGGTGATTAGCTATCACTGGACAAACGAACGTTATAGCATGTCGGAGCATGCCATTTACATGAATATGAACACTTATGGTGCCTTGAATAAAGTGGTATACAGATGAGTCTACGCAGCAGTTTTATGAACTTAGAGTAATCGTAATTATTGCTTTATACACACATGCTATTACCGATGCCTTTGAATAAGGGAAATACATACTTTAAACAATGGTGGTCCAACTATACATACATTTTGGTGACAATTTAGGAATTTAGATGGTCATGCATACTTTACAACTCTTTGATTTACAACACTCATGCATACATTTTGGTGACTATTTGGGGATTTAAATGGTCATGCATACTTTACAACTCTTTGATTTCCAACATTTATACATACATTTTTGAGGAACATACAAGGATTGAAACGGTCATACATACTTTACAAAATTGTGGTTCAATGTTTATACTTACAAAAACCTATGAACTCACCAACTTTGTGTTGACACTTTTAAGCATGTTTTTCTCAGTTTAGCAAGCTAGGTGACATACTTGATGTGCATTGGAGTCTAGACTATGCAATACTACATTCATGGATTTCTACAAACAAATATCGTTGTAATATTTCAGTCTTACATTATTTATGCAAACTTTGGGACCAATTTAAAACAAATTCCAGATTTTTGGTGTAAATTCAACGAGATCACTTTTCAAACGACTCATTTAGAGGTCGTTCTCTTATATCTTGTGCAATGTACTTATGAAGTAACACTCCTGGACATATTCCAGCTAACACACTTTTAGGTTTGTTACACATATTCTCATAAAACCCGTGTACTCACCAACTATTTTCATAGTTGACCTGTTTTCTCATACATTTTAGGTGATCGACAATAAGTTTCTTGTGAAGGCATGTGCTTTAATGAATTTGTTTCGTGTCATCTTTAATAAACATTGATGTATGAACTTAAAGTTTTTGTGAACTTGAAAACTTATGTTAAAAAGACAATGTCTGGCTGAGACAATTTGTAATGACATACTATTTCCTTTTTAATTAATGTATGGTGTTGTACTATTATCATGTGCTTGTGCCTTATGCTGTCACACTCTATGTTTCTGCTTTAGCGGGGTGTTACAGTATGGAAATACTGGACTGGATTGCACGAGATGGCTATGGCTGCCTTTGAATCACAATACATGGGTATTTTATCAAAGTGAAAGCCGTAATCTGTTAGCTGTGTTCTTAACCATAGAACTTGAGCATCGCACACATATAAGGACACATACTCGGCTTATGCTGAAGACATTGAAGTACAGTCATGCATCTTGGACGACCAACTGACTAACTTATCAACACTTAGAAATTGTATACCACTAGATGTGCTTTTACGTGTATCGAGACAGCCTGCATGATCTGAATCTAAAAAAGCAGATAGATTAAAGTCAGTGTCCTTCGGATACTAGAGTCTCATGTTAATGGTATTCTTAAGGTTTCGGAAGATCCTTTAAACCTCCCCAAGGTGCTTTTCAGTTGGTCTCAACTTATAACGAGCATCCATTATGACAATGAATAGAATAATCTCTACGAGCTGCAAAAGAATTAGAATACAATGGAGTATTGGACAAAGTGGATCCCCTAAGTGTTATGGATTCCGAAATATTAGTAGTTCTAGATTTATTTCCTAGAGGCATACTAACATTTAGTGTAACATTCACTGTACTAGACTTAGGTTTCCATTTATATCCCGGTGGTGTGATCTTAGAGTACCACCATTTACATGTCTTACTAATCTGCTCATATTGCTTCCTAATTTTTCTTCTAGGTTTCTGATTAGTGGATTATGAAGCAACGGTTCTCTTAAGGGGTGTTGCAACAGATTGTTTCACAGTTCGTTTGGGTTCTCTAGTACTTTTAGGCACATCTATTGGCTTCTTAGTCCTAGAATTCACGCCATTAATATAGTGAAGAACACACATATCATGATTGTCATTTAACACACATTTTCCACAAGTAACATAAACAAAGTTTACATTCGAGGTCTTAGCATTCAAACTGTCATTACACGCAGTTATAGATGTTTTATTATTTGAAAACTTAAAATTCCTATGGTGGTCTTCTACTTGTTGTTTCTTCCCTTCACTATTGTTATGCATGACTCTATCTTCCAATCGATTGCTCTTAAGATGTGGTCTGCTAACACTAGTAGTGGAAATTACTCCTAAAGAGAAAGACACTTGTTTGTTAGTTTTCCTAATGTCTTGGGGCAACTGTGGTGTTCTAGTTTGATTAGGCTTTGTGTGCACTTTATACATTCCTGGTGCAATCACATTTGTGTTCTTTAAAATTGACTTCACATTCTAAGGCAAAATCTTTGCAGTGAGTGGTTTTGAAAAAGCATTGGACTCATTATTTGTTTAATTGACTTTGACTTTGAAAATCTGTCTTTGCAAGAGATTCTGAAAAAGTAGCCGGTTTACCTAAAACTAATTGTCTTTGACTTTTAAAAGCATTCGGTTGTCGAATAACCAATGATTTTTCAAACTTAGTTTCTACAGATTTTCCTTTCATATTTTTAATGATTTCTTTAACTCACTTATTGCAATGTCTTTGTCTTGTAATTGAGCTTTCAAATCTTGAATTTCAAAATATTTGACATTTAATTCTCAAAATGAATTTGATTCTTTTTGTTTCCAAACTTTGTCATTATTAAATTGTTCATGACTTTGTGTAAAGCGAGTTCAAGATTGCTAGCATGTTGTTGAAGTGCTTCAAAACTGTTTGACGTTGTATTACTTTTTGAAAGATCTTTTTCAAGACACCAAGTATAGCACTCATGTGATCAGCATAATAATATTCCCTAGAAAGTTGGTCAATTTCATTCAAAAATTATGTTTTTGAGTTTCCAGTTGAGATTTAAGAGAGTCTACTTCATGTTCAAGAGAATTAAAGTATCTCAAATTAGCAACCATTTCCTCTTTCAGACACAAGAGAAATTTGAAATATTAAGTAGGAAAATTCAAAACCAACTAGGTAGCTCTATAATAGCTATTAGAACGGATCATGGTCGTGAATTTAATAATGAAGTACAATTCAGAGCTTATTGTGATGCACAAGGCATTACTCATAACTTCTCGGCTCCACGTACTCCACAATCAAATGGGGTAGTAGAAAGAAAGAATAGAACCTTACAAGAGATGTCTAGGACAATGCTTAACGAACAATCCATTCCACAAAAGTTTTGGTGTAATGCCGTTGATACGTCAACTTATATACTAAATAGAATATTAATTTGACCAATAGATATTTTGGATATGGGGAGAAAATGTGATTAACCTGGACTTAATGAATACTGACAGAAGTGATCAAATAAAATGGACTCAACGCACTCCACACCTAGCATGTACTACGATTACGATGCACATGTTAAGGGGGAGCTTTTAGTGATAATGAAAAACTCTCAAAGTGTAAATCTTTTGATATTTATATCAAACACTTTGATTGAAGTTTTTAATGTTTTTGGAAGGATCGTGATGAAATACCCAAAAGACCGACCATGTTCTTAAATTTATGAAGTGATAAGGCGGTTAGGCTTAGGTTTTCAGATCCCATGATCCAGCCAGAACCGGAGGGATCTACCCAGGGATATCCACTAGTTTGTGTAGAAGTCCTTAAGTATGATTAAAAAGGAGAAAAAGTGAGAATTGGGAATAATGCCGACTGAGATGGAGCTAACACTGGAACAAACCCAACAAGGTGTTAGTTATGAAGTCTCGGTATGCATTGAAGGGGTTGAAGAATGAAAAAGAAAGGTAAGATAAAGGTGAAAATAAAGAAGCCCCTCCATACACTTAGGCAGAAACCGGGTCAATACATATGCTGTCAGAAACACTCAGTGTTTCTGACATGAAGACAGTCATGCACCCCCAGTGAACGCTAAGCACAAACCCCTCCAGCTTACTCAAAGTCAGAAGACTTTGTTTCAAAACTCACGGAGATTCACACATTTCTATCGACTCTCTCACTCCGAGTTAGTTGATTATTGAAAAGTGGCACTCTAACAGCTCCAGCCCTCCGAATCACTAAAATCAAAGTGCACTATTTGAGTCTAGAGCAAAAAGTAGATCACCATCAAATCTCATCAGGACACTTGTCAAAATTTACTTGCTAAGTCACACAATGTGAATTACTATGATACATTTTTAAGAGTCCTTCGCAATATCCTTGTGATTTTGAGCCAGAACTCAAGTGGAATTCATTCACAATGAAGAGGAAATCCTGCTTGAGCAACATCAAACAAGCTTCAGTAGGTAAAACTTGTGCGATTCTTTATGAATCAAACTTTTACAACTGGAAAGAAATGCGGTTGCGATCTATTAAGATCAAACTGTTCTAGGAAATGGAGTCAACCGGTTTTAGTGAATTTTTGTAATGAATAACACTCTCGGGTGTGTCACAAAAACAATTTTTGTAAGTAATAACAGCGAGTGATTTCAAATCAATTTCTAATAACGTGAGAAAGTAAAACACAGGTTCACTCTTATCGTGCTGTCTGCTTGAGAACGTTCTGAAAATGCAGAACATGCGGAGTACGATGAATCTAATACTTAATTTTAGAAAGATCATACTACATGCTGGAAATACTGATCAAGATATTCTTTTAAATTTGAATCTAATCTGATCACACGAGGACGATCCTCACGGATCTGAAGGTTTCTCCAACCAATCCTGGGCGAATGACAAGAGCATAATTCGCCCTGCTTTATTGCTAATTGTTTTATTGCAGTCTAGTTAAAATGTGGTGCGAGGTCCCTGGTTCCACCAGCAGTCTACAAGATCCATAACCACAAGCTCATACCCGACCGATCCTACATAAATGTCATCATGAAAGCTCAAGACATGTTTTCAAGACTCAAAAAAATTCGCTGCACTGATAACCAATTGTAGAATATTAGTAATCTTAAGATCAAACCAAGAACAAGAGTGAGATGTGGGTTGGGATGTTAGAGAGAACTTAGATGGAAAATGGATGAATGTATTAATGAAATGTATGGAAAAATGGAACAACCAACCCTCTCCAAGACTAGGAGAGGGTGTATAAATAGCTACAATGGCCGGCCATGGGCTGGAGTTGGGCCTCCCATGGGCCTTGGGCCGGACTAGATTACTAATCTAATCCTTATACTAACTACGAGCTAAGACTTGTTACAACTTTGGAAGTGACCGACACGTTTTACGTGTAATTTAAATCTTTGGAAGCCAAGTGCTTCATTTTGAATACAAAAGACTATCTAACCACGTTTGACCCAAAGTCATACGAAGGAGGTTTTTTCTAGGGGTCATTCTCAAATAGAAAGCTTAATGAATTAATAAATTAAAAATACATGAAAGTCAAAATCACTCACGTGACATTTTGATAAAAAAAAAAAAAAAAAAAGTTCTCCTCCTACTAAATTATCACCATTGGTTGATGATGATGTTGGTGAAGAAGAAGCCATTAAAAATTTACCAAAGTAGTAAATAATAATGAAGAAGATGAGTCAATAGAAGTTGACAAAATCGTTAACATTAAGGAGTCCAAAAATTCCATCCACTAGATCATGTTCCATAGGAATCTAATCAAAGAACCTTAATGTCTCAAGCCTAAAATCATAGTAATTTCTTTTGTTTTATATCTACGATAGAACCCAAAGATGTCAAAGAGGCATTAAAAGATGAAAGTTAGGTTGTAGCTATGCAAGAAGAACTAAATTAATTTGTAGCTAATGATGTTTGGGAATTAGTCACACTTTACCCATGATGTCAATGTTCATAAGGAAACAAAATGGGTCTTTATCAATAAATAGATGAAAACGGGAAAAACGTTTCAATGAAATAAGGCTAGTGTTAAGTAGACATAAGGATATAATCAACAAGAAGGTATAGATTATGATGAAACATATGCACTGGGTAGCTAGGTAAGAGTCGATTAGAATACTTCTTTGCTAATGATTGTGCAAATGATTTTAAATTATATCAAATGGATGTAAAGTGCTTTCCTAAATGGTTTTATAAACGAAGAGGTTTATGTTGCTCAACCTCCGAGTTTCATTGATTTTCAAAAACCAAACTATGTTTATAAACTTAAAAAGGCTTTATATGGTCTTAAGCAAGCTCCCAAAGCTTGGTATGATAGACTAAAAGCATTTTTAATAAAACACGAGTATTCAATGAATGGTTGATAAACACTTTTTACAAAGAAAATCGAAGTCACATCTTATTATTGTTCAAATATATGTCGACGACCATTTATATTTTGGTCCACACGATTCCAAAACTTGTTTTTGATCGTTTACTGAATAATCTTACCTTTAGACTTGTAAAGTTTTTTCCCGTAGATAATTCTAAAGCAACAATAAAGAAAACACTGATTTGAACACTAATGATTATGTTGGAAACTAACCATAATTCAAAGAAGAACAATATTAAGAATCACAAAAGAACTTTATATTACACTTGAATTGCCTAAGGTTATAAATTACAAATGACTATGATTGCTATTAGATCTCAAATTGATCTGTGTAGAACTAAATCTACTAACTATGCCTAGGGTTCCTTTTATACACCAAGGAAACCCTAATGGGCTCTACAAAACGCGTATAAAGATCATGCATATCATTTCCTAAGATATCTCATACATATCTTATAAACGGTACTAACTATTTTATACTAACGGTACTAACTACTGATCAGATACTAACATTTTGTACTGTCATTACAAATTACAACCCACGGTAACTAACTAATATAACTAAATGTAAAAAGTCAGGAATTTCATAATTCCCTAACCATCATCCATAAACATGATGTTTGTAACTTGTTTAACTTCATGTTTCTTTATGTAAACATCTTGTAGTAGCCAGTAGGAATGTATCCAAACACTCTGTCAAATCTGTGATCTATCTTGATATTTTTAACATCATCAAGCATAATCCATTTGTTAGCCTCAAAATATTGAGTCAAACAATAAAGTTCGTTCATTCGAATAATATGGTCTCGGTACCATTATTAAAATAAGTTGTAATCGGCTAGTATACGGTAACAGGCTCGTTATTTAATCTATTGTGTAAGAGCGTTATGGATTAATGCCCACAAGAACCCGAGCCTGACCATGATTAAACAACCTACGGCCATACAAAAACCCATGATGCCCAGCCCCATGTTGTAGGTATAAATAAAAACCCCTCTCCAGTGTGGTAGAAAAAAAAGGGTGTTGACTCATTTGTAATCTTACAAGTTAATCAACCAATCCATATCTTCTCTCTTTATTTCTCTGTCTAACTTCTCTTTAAAATTCTTCATATCTTCTCTATCTTAATTTTTCTTGTTCACATGGTGATAGTGAAGTGATTTTGGGTACCGACACCAATTTTATCAACAACAATCATTCTCAGCAACACACAACATCCAGCTAAGTTGGCTTTGTGTTTTGGCAATCTAACCAGCCATTAACGGATTTGGATAATTCTTTACTAGTAGTTTTTCGTTTGCTGCTGGGATAGCCATTCTTCATTGTAAACAACAAGGTAAATTGATAACCTATATATTTTTGAGTAAACCTATCAACTACAACGGAATTGATTTGTCTTTACCAAAAGTAGTTCTTTTAAGACTAGTCAATGCTTCATTGCCATAACATGGTTGCACTAAAAACCATAATAGTTTTTAGCAAACTATTCACTATCAACAGATTTGATTAGTCCTTTACCAAGGACTTGTTTGAACCTGGACTAGCCAACTCTTCACTGTGTAAGGCAATGGTGAGTTAGAACCATACAAATTTTTGGTAAATTGTCAACCAAAACGGATTTGAGAAGTCTTTACCAAAGGTCGTTGCTTCTTGACTAGCCCAATTGCTTGTGTCTGTCAGACATGGTAAAATTGAAGACGAATTGTTGTGTGGTGGTTAGCCAACACCCAAACCCTTCTCACTTTCATTCCCATTATTACTCTTTATTAAGCTGTTGCTTAATGAATCTTAACAAATGTAAGGTAGCAGTGCTTTCCTCTTGAACCTTCAATCCTAAATCAAGCATTCTTTGCAGCAATTCCTTATGAGAGGGTACCTCTTTCCAACTAGCATGTAGATAATTGTCCCATCCTTAAGCTCTAGTATGCAAACACCATAAGCTTCATACAGTCTCTAACTAACAATCTCCCAATCTTGTTGATTGTTCCAGAAATCACCTTGATTATTTGCTTCTGTTGAGGATTCCATCATAATCTTCAAGTCTCCCCAAAGAATCAACTCAATACCTTTTGGTGTGATTTTTGAGTACTGCTTCATCACCAAATCATATAAATGAAACAAATCATGCCTATCAAAAATATGTAGTACATCTATTAGATAGTTAAATGCCCTGAAGTGCCCATTGACTTTGTAGACAACAAGGTAATCCCCATCTGGTGATAAACCTTGTGCAACTTAGAAACAAAAGATTTTGTCTCCATAATCTCACTATCTATGGTACTATCAAATGTAACAATCCTTAGACATTTTCTATGTTCATCATCTGGCTGTGGTCTTGGCCTTTTCCTAGCAATCATCTTTACATGACCACTTTTTCTTTTCTTTTTACCTTGCTCTGTCACTTCTTGTTCAACAAGTACCTTTGCTGTGTCTTCTTCCCTTGGAGTTTCATTGACAACCCTCTTCTTTAATCTTTTCTTTTTAGGGTCTTTAGATTCTTCATTCATCTCCTTAATTTGTCTTTTATTCTCAGCAAAACCAATAGCAATAAAGTTTTTATCAGACCTTTTAACCTCTTTATACAGAACTTATATTTCTTCAAAGTTCTTGTTCTTTAAATCAACATGCTTCTTTCCTCCTACATACTTCAGATAGGTCATTATTTGATTTCTTAGCTGAGTTCTTGTTGGTGTCTGCTTCTGATTGCAGTAGCTCTTTGTTGAGCAAGGAACCTCCTTTGAGCAGTAATAGTATCATAAAGAAATTTGGCTCTCTCTTCAACCGTAAACATTTCTCTCTCTTCCTTTTGAAGCCTTGCAGCTAGAAGTCTATTAGCTTCAATTCTAGCCTGAATATCATCAAAATCTTATATAAGAGCAGCCTTTGTAGCTTCTTCCTCAGCTAACTTTTTCATTTCCTCTTCTGCTTCCTAATCCTCTTGCACCTTTCTGGCTATTTCTTCATCCTTAGCAAGCTGATCAAACTTTCTTTCAGCTTCATCAACTCCCTCTGACTCAGCATCTGACTCAGCTCTTCCCTCAGTAACTTTCTTAGCCTTGTTCTCTAGGATCAATTTAGGAAGAGGCTTCAATGTAAGTACTAATCTTGTTGATGTAGCCCTTGGTCTATTTGAATCTTCAGCATCTTTGATCTCAACACCTTTTTGTTTAGCCTTATTTTGGCTCATAGATACCAAAAACTCAGCAATGTTCTCATCATCTCTGAAAACAGTTGTAGGAGCAGTACTTTCATCTGAAGTTCCATCTTTTGGCTCAGCAGTACCTTTATCAAGCTTGTCGATACTAACTTCAACTTCTTTTGGCTTAGCGGTACTAACTTTAGGCTTGTCAGTACTAACTTTTGGCTTGTCAGTACCTTCATCTGGCTTAACGGTACTAATTTGATCTTCAGTGCTAACTCCCTTTTGCATGTAAGCATCTGTCTCCATATAATCCATTGCAGTCATTGAACATCCCATCACAAAAACTTGTCGTGTGGTGTAGTTGGAGTTAGATTTGGCAAATTTTCCATCCCCTATTTGATACAGACTCCTTTTGTTATCCATTTTCTTCAATGATATTCTTTCTGGGCCAATCTTTCTTATGAGACACTCTTGATCCAAGCATTATGTGTGTTATACACAGTTTAGCCTTCTCTTAGCTCTAGATCTGAGACTTCAATCATTAATTTGTGCAGCTTGAGTTGTGACCTGTTTACATAAAGACACACAAAGATCATATACACTTTGATGTCATTCCACTCCCATCTTTCCTAATAGGTGATCTATCATTGGATGACTGACCCTGCCATGATTCCGCCAAAAACCTCTTTAGAAAGTAATCAGAATAGGAAATATTTAGTAAGGTCTTGGAGATGAGACAGCTTTGTCTCATGTTTGGCTGCACTTGGTGAGAGGAGAGAGTGTTTTGTTGGGTTTTCCATATGGCTTTCTGAAACTTGCATACCATTCATCCTCTGTTGGTTGAGCCAACATAGAAGGAAATAAAGGGGTCACATTCCCAGAAAAACTTTTACCCTTTTTAACCATAAAAGAGAAAACCTTAGTAGTCAAAGCATTAATAGGGAAGTGGTCTAAGGGGACAGGCACATTCTTAAGTTGTGATAAGTGTAAAATACACATGTCCATTTATGCTTTAAATAACCCAATTAAACCCAAAACACAGTGAAAAATGGCAAAAATATACTTGTTTATGTGTTTTGTGTGTGTAGGTACGGATATATCAAAAATCACAAGAAAACAGTCAAAAACAGGCAAGCACGGACACGAGAATCAGAAGAGTACAAAAAGAAGCCAAAGAATCAAAGCCGATGCCAGAAAAGTCAAGCCTCAGTCAAATCCAGTCAAAATGGTCAAACAATGGTCAACAAAAGTCAACCAATAAAAGACAAAACCCAAAAACATTTCATTTCAACCCTCCAAGTTTCACCAAAGTCCAAAAATAACCCCTCACCTCCTATTGGGCCCTAGAACCCTTAATGGGCCTGAAAAACCCTAAAATTCTATACCCGGATCCAAGCCCATAACCATAAGCCCAAAACCTAGTCCACTTCCCTTTTATATAAACCACAAGGACCGATTTTGCAATTCTTGAAACTCCTATTATAACTAGAAAGTGAGAAAAGAAAGAGAGGGACTAGAAGCGACAATTGGCCAAAGTTAAAACTGAATTAACTCGTTCAGTTATAAACTTGGCGCCAAGATCCTTTTTACTGTTCATCATCACTTTCGTTTCTCTAGCCAGGGTAAAACAAGGGGCAAATGGAAATTGAGGGCTCTATTGGTCAATTTAAGAGCTCATTAACAAGATGCCAGGGACAAATTAGTCTAATCAAAAGGTTTTAGTATCTCACTCTCATAAGGAGGCCACGTCAGAGCAAGAAAAGCACAAGGTTATGTGGGTTTTACACTATAATCACTCACACAACTAACACAATGTCACATGAATGGAATGACACGCTGGCAATCCTTTATCACACACAAAATGATCAAACGGCTCAAATCAATTGTGCAATGATTAGAAGAATCAAAGGTGCGGATATGAAGGCTAGAGGAGATGGATCAGGAGGCCTAGAAGCTTCTTTTTGGCAGCCTATAAAAAGGCCCTCACTCACACAAAAGCAAGATTAAGAGATTTAGAACGTACAACGCATGAGACACCTTCTTTTTACCTTATTTTTTCCTTTTTCTAGTTTTTAATAATTTAGGTTAGCTTAAATATTGCTTATTGTAATTTGAATTATGTAATCTTCTTTTATGTAATGAAATGAATGTCTTTGGTTAAATAAATCATGTGTTTACCTTTCAAATTCTCTCAAAGCCCTTTTACTCAAAAGCTCAATCTGTCTTAATAAGCTTTAATAAGCTCTTCTCAACTCTCAAGAGTCTCTAAGCTCTTGATGGAACTTAACTGAACCTAATTTTACTTTAAGAATAAATCAGCTTTGCATTTTGGGATTATTAGCTCAGAAGAGGGATCTATAAAGGAAGGATCCCCATGGACTTATACCCTAGCTTATAATATGCTAGTGGAGCTTGAAGCTTGCCTAATGGTTCCTCTTGTTTAGCTAGAGGCTTAGTAAGTTTCTCTTTAATTTCCTAAAGTTTTTGCTTTCAATAATTGTCTATTTACTTTCTATGCTTAAATATGCTTATTTGCTTATAATAGTTGCTTATTTGTGCTAAAATATCTTTAATATTGCTTATTAGATTAGTTAGATCATTTGTTTTTGATTAAGTAGTTAAAAAATCTTAAGTTTTCATTTCTGTCATCATTAATCTATATAAAAAACCAAAAATAGTAGGAAGTAGTGTAAATCTTAGATTGCTTGCTTATTCAGTTGTTAGTTAATGTTTAATAAGTTAGTTAAAAGTTGTTTTTCATCTGGTAATTAAGTTTTAATAAGTAGATTTTAATTTCAAAAGCCTTTTCAAATCTGTCAAGAGTATAAAGGGGTGTTTGGTTTAAGCTACTTTGACCTCTCTCAGTCAAAGTGAGTTTTTAAAATTGTTTAAGTCAGCTTAGATCTCTTTAAATAATCATTAGGAAGATAGGTTCAAAAGGTTAATTTTCATTTCAAAAGTATATTGTTTATAATGATGGTTCCAGCACCAGGGCACTTTTAGTTCAAAGTTAGGATTACTTATTCTATTCTAGGTTCCCTTTAGCTTGTGTGCGCTTAAATTTAGTCTTAACTCACTCAATTGAGTGAGTTTAAGGCAGTAAACCTCTAGGTTAGGGGCTGCATTTTGGTCTTTGTGGTATTGCCAATTGCACCAGCAGTACTAAATCATTTAGTACTGCTGATTTTTTTAAGCTTCAATTTAGGATAGTATTTATAGGATCTAGAAGCTAAGTTTTAGTTATATTATAGTTTCCTAATAGGTTTAGTCCTGTCACTGCTTATTTTCCATTTCCAACTTCATTTGCTAGCTTAATTTTTGCTTAAAAAACAGCTTAAACAGTCAAAAATACAAAAACAGTAGGTAATTAAGTAGTTTCTTAAATTGTTAATTTTAGCTTAAGGTATGTGTTTCATATAGCTATATAGATTAGTTTATTAGTAGTTGCATAAGTCCTCAGAAGCTCTTAGTCCAGTATTGCTTATTGAGCTTTTAAGCTTAATTGGTTTTTGTACTATTTGGCTTAATCTCTGAGTTTGCTTGTTTCATGATCATTTTTAGTAGCTTAAAAGAGTTCCTAGCTCTATTTTCTTTTCTGAATTAGCTTAAGCAAGTTATAAGCTAATTAGAACATCTTTCCTTTTTCATTTTGAGCTTATTTTGAGTTTTTTATAGCTTAATTAGTCAAACCTTGAGAAAACCACTTGTTTTTGTAATCAGCTTATTGATAAGCTCTTATAGAGCTTATTAGTGGATTTCAGCCCTAAGAGTTTTTGTTAAAATTGTTCACCTCAGCTTATTTTATAACTTTGCTTCTTTAAGTTTTTGCTGAAAAGCACTTTTTAGTTTCATCTTATTTTTAAGCCTAAAAAGGACTTAGTTTGAAGTCGGGCTTGGTCTCAGGGGTTGGTTTTGCAACTTTAAAGTTTCTCAGTTAGTCCCTCCGTTAGTTAGTTAGTCTTTCCTGTTAGTCCTTTAGGGATTTGCATAGTTAGTCCCTAGTTAGTTAAATAGTTAGTTTAATTAATTTTAATTAGTTTAAATTAATAATTAGGGTTTAGTTTTAATTAGTTTAATTAAGCTTTAATTAAAAGATAAAAATTAGGGCTTTTATTTTTATAAAATTTCTGCACTTTTTATTTATCTAGTATAATTTTTATAAAATTTGTAGGATTATATTTTTAATAGATTTATTATTTTTATAGATTTTAATTAGTTTAAATTTTAGAAAAATCATATCTTTTAATCTAAAAAGCTAAACATAGTAATTCCTTTTTCTAAAATTTTCTCTTTACTTATTTTACTTAGGAAAAATATAATTTCAATTATTCTCAATTTTTTTTATTTTTAGGATTTAATTAGAATTAAATAGTTTTTAATTGATAAAAAATTCAAAAATAATCAAAAGAATGTTTTTCTTTTTCCTAAAATTTTCTTTTGTCCTATCTTAGGTTTAGAATTTTAGTTTACATTTTTAGGGGTTAAATTTTAGTCTATTTGCTTAATTGTCGCGTTTTATTTGTTTTCCGTATTTGTTTAATTGTTTAATTTGCCTTTAATTTTCAATTTTAATTGTTGCTTTTTATTTAGTAATCATAGATCATCAAATCATCTATTTTCTTATTCAAATCATAATCCAAGCTTAAACGAGGTTTCAATTTCACTAGTCGTTGGGGAAACGACCCGGGTGATCATATTTACCCGGTTTAATATACGTATTATATATTATATTATATATATTTTTGAGAGTGAACTTTCCTTAGGGAATTTTCTTAATTGCTCTTTGAAGTACTATATTTTATATATATTTTAGGTATATAAAACCACAATCAGTTTTTGGCGCCGCTGCCGGGGATTAGTGTTTAAGATTCCTACGTTTTGTGTTTGTTGATTTGGTTTGAAGATCCTTTCACCCTCGAAAGTTTCATTCTTGTTTTATAATTCAAAAATCCAAAAAAAATCATAAAATATAAAAAGTAAAAAAAAAATATTTTCCTTTTCTTTTGAGTATAAGTAAAAGATAAAAAAAATATAGAAAAATTAAAAATATAAAAAAATCTTCCTTTTTAATTAAGAAATAAAAGTCACCGATTGGTAAAAATACCAAAATATAATATTCTCAACGGAGGTATTATCATTTCAATTTCCGGTGAACTTGTTGGTTCCCAAATCGAACTAAAGATTTAACACTTGCCATTTGTGTCTCTACGAAGTACGGCTCACCTCGAAAAACAATTTTTAAGAGTTACCGTGAAGTAGTTGATTATTTGGTTTAAGTCTCTTCCGTGTAACCGTTAAAATTCATTGTTGAAAAAAAAATTAGTGTAAAAGTTTTGCTTTTTGATTTTTTATAGTTTTTCCTTTTTATGCGCAATCGTTCGCAATCTCGAAGACGTCGTCAACAACAAACTCTTCTGGTTGTTGAAAATTTTGAACCAATTGTCAATCAAAACATTGTTGCAATGGCCGACAATCGAACAATGGCCCAAATGTTACAAGCACCCATCGAGGG
>BQNB010044640.1:0-41490 GCA_026074375.1 Tanacetum coccineum
ACCCTTTTTAATGCTCTGTCAAACATCTCTTAGATAGAATCAAACTCTTTCAACTTCAAATCTTTGAGCTTGTATCCTTTTACGTTCTTTAGGTAATTACACATTATCTTTCTCTGTTGAGCTTTTGTTGGTGGTTTGTTTCTTTTCACTTCTGCTCTTTTAGCTGCAAAATGCTTTCTTCTTTTCTTTAAGAGTTGTTGAAATAATGTAGCCTTTTCTTCAATAGACAACTCTTCTTGTTCTCGTGCTTGCATTCTTTTAGCCAATTGATGATCAACATCAATATTTGCCTGTATATCATCCCATGTTTCAATCAAGGCAATATTGGCTTCTTCTTCTTTTTCAGCTTTCTCTCTTGCAAGTCTTTCTTCTTGGGTTTTGTACTTTTCATTTCTTCAAGTGCTTGAGCCAAAGTAATATCATCAACAGTTTTAATTACAGCAGTAGTTGTTGTAGCAGTACTAACAGTTGTTGCATCACTAGCAGCACTAACTATATCACCAGCAGCACTATCTTGAGCAGCATCAATAATTAGTTTAGCAGTGTTAATAACTCCAACTACTTCTTCAGCAACTAAGTGCTTAAGTCAAAGTAATATCATCAATAGTTGTAATTGTAGCAGTAGTTGTTGTAGCAGCACTAACAGTTACTGCAGCACTAGCAGTACTAACTTTATCACCAGCAGCACTAACCTGAGTAGCATCAATAATTAGCTTAGCATTATTAATAACTTTAACTACTTCTTCAGCAACTTCCTCACCAGCAGAAACATTCATATCATGAACACTAACCAGGGTAATTTCTTTATCTGCATCAATAGCATCAATCCTCCCCTGTTTGGATGCATCCTCACCTAAAATTTCTTCATCATCAAAGGATTCTACCCTAGCTGTCAAACCAACTTTGTATAATCTCTTCAGCCTATGAGTTCTTGACCTATTTTTCTTTCAAGCGTTTTCTTGCCCCTCTTTTCAAACTAGCGAATCTCATTGATGTTTAGATCTCATTGTCCTACTCCAAAATCAAGAACCCTGTTTTGTAAAGTGGTACATAGTGCCATCAATTCATTAAGTTTAAGTCTATCCTCATCACTTTGAAGTGTGTTACCTCTTACGAGCAGTGAATCATTAGAATGTTTAGATACATTCTCAAACCTAGTTTGAGCAATAGTATCCCCCATGGTTTCTTGGCACCTAGGACCACCACCTGAAGTAGTTCCTAGGGAACTAGATTCATTAGGTGTTGCCTTGGATTGGGTCTTAGTTATGTTACCACTGTCTTGCTCTTCTTCTAAGCTAGAAGCAGTAGTGGCAGCCCTCACCAAACTATCACCCAACTCTTTATGGACAGCCTCATCTGCTACATTGTCACTAGGATCACTAGACTGAGATATCTGGGTGTCCTTTCTTTTAGGCTTCCTAGGTCTTTGTGTCTTTTGAGGTTGAGGAGATAGTTGAATAAAAGTGGGTGTGTGATGGGGATTAGTTAGATTTGTTGAACCTTCACCCATTTGTGATTGGTTGTGTACCACCATTGTTAGAAATAAAGGTGTTACTCTACCCGAAAAACCTTTGCCTATTCTTTTCATATTTCTAAAAATATTTTTAGTATGAGAGGGTGCAATATAAATTCTCTTATGAGTTAACATCCCCTCAAGTTGTTGGTCAAAAAATATTTGTACAAACCTTGGATACATTAAAAATTTGCCATAAGCATTATCCAAGTTTCTAATCATACTATCAAAAATCAATTTTGAAAAGTTGAATTTCTAATTTGTTGCTAAACAGATAATGGCAGATGCCATAGTACTACTAAACTCATTCCATGCAGTAGTCTTTGGACTTAGACACTGCAAAATAGTATGAATTAGAAATTTCCATTATGGGGAAAAGAATAGTTTATAAAAAGTGAGTTTTTGTGAAATTTCTCATACCCCATCAATGCAAGTTGTTCAAAAATTGTAAAATTTGGTAAACAATCAATACCTTCCTCATCTGCTAGTTGAAGATCTCTTCTAACAGATGATTCAGTGATGATTATCTTCTTGCCATCTACTAGGGCATGTAACTGTTCTTCCCCATTGATAGTTTTGGCCTTGACAGTAGACCAGAACTGTTCAATGCAAGAAATATATATAGTAGGATTAATCGTTAATGCATACCTTATAGGGTGTGCATTTAAAAAATCCACAATTTGTTCAAACCCATCACTCTCTGTGGGTTTAGACAAAAATGCGACCATATTATGAGTATCTGCAAACTTTAGAGTCGTCATTTGTGTTGGGTTTTGATAATGGATGATAAAATTGAGTTAGGGTTTGTAATTAGAGAGTATTTGAAAGAGTGAAATTGATTAAAGGATCGATTGAAACCATTAATTGAAGTATTTATGGAAAATACCCTCAACGGCATTAACTTTCACCCAGAAGTAGTAACCCAATAGTAGTACGTTATGCCTAGCAGCATTAACTTTGAGTCACCAGCACTAACTCCAATTCCATTCTAAACAGCTTTTCCATCATCAATTTAACACTTTTCTTTGCTTTTCCTGTAAAATATTAGTCCAAAAATCAAGAAAACACAAGCCATGGCAATTTTTACAATTACCATAGTATTAATTATACCTAACACTATTAAGTATAACTAACAGTAGAAACTCAGCAATATGAAGTATAACCAGCAATACTAATTATACTTAACAGCAAAAACTTTTAATGACATGAATAACGGTACTAATTCATACAAAACTCTACAAAAACATAAAGAGATAAAAGACTTTAAGGATTTAGCATTCCAATACTAGCAATTAAATATTGAAATCTACTTACATCAAAAGGATTTTGTAAGCCAACTTCAACATTCATGTCAGTATGGATTTTGAACCATTTGGAATCAAATTCTTTCAATTGCAATCTTTAATAAAATATGTAATGATCTCTAAGCTTTGTTTTTGAATGAAAAACCATGATTTTAATTAAGCAAATAGTACAGTTATTGTCATAAAGAACTTGTATGCATAAAATTGTAACCCATAATCGAAGAAGTTGATCTGAATCCAAAGCACATGTCCACAGCAAACTTGAAGCGCCAACATATTCCAAGCTCTGTTGTGGAATTTGCAACGCATTGTCCCTGTTTCTTGGCACTGCCAGATAATATTCATACATCCAAGGAATTGACAACCTCCTGTTTAGACTTCATAACCAAGCTGCTCCAGCAAAACACTATCATGTGTATCTACCAAATCAAAAGAGAATCTTTTGGATACTAACGGCCCCAATTTTGGTTTACCTTTTAAGTACCGTGCAAAATCCTTTTCACGATCATGAAGATTTAAACCCGTTGGATGACTTGAATCTAGCAAAGTCACACACGCAAACCATGATGTCAAGTCTTGAAGATGTAAGATACATCATTGAACACAATCATTGACCTATATATATGAACCTCATAATCTTCACCATCATTATCCTTGCGCAAAGGATTTGCGTTTCAATTGGTGTCTTGCAGTCTTGACTTCTGTAAACCTGGATTTCATCAAAATTTTTAGCAACATATTTACTCTGACTAAATAAAATAGCCATCCTTCTACTGTGCACTGTAATCCCCAAATAATATAAGTTCTGCCCATAAACGTACATCTGAAATTTATCATGCATCAACCTTATCACATTTCCAATGCCTTGCATACCCTTCTTTGTTAAACCAAAGTGATATCAACCCACATAAACTAAGACCAATCAAAATATCACCTTGTGCCTTTAGAATACAAGGTCTTGTTTAATTTCCCTTTTTGAAACCCGATTGTCCAACCAGATATTTGATAAGGTTTCATAACCAAGCTCTAGAGCTGTATGTATCCATACAGTGCTTTTTTAACCTTGTATACTCTATCAGGAAAGTCTGGATCTTCAAATCCTAGTGGTTGACATACATACACCCCTTCTTCAATCTTCCCATAAAGAAAAGCACTTTTTACATCTATTTGATACACCATAAAATCTTTAAATGAAACATAAGCTAAAAATAGTCTAATTGCTTCAATTCTTGCAACAGGGGCAAAGACTTCATCATAGTTAATCCCTTCTTCTTGTTGTGTAACCCTATAGCAACAAATCTATCTATTATTTTCAATAACACTTTCCTTCAGCCTTTTATTCCTAAAAATCCATTTAAGCCTATAGCCCTTTTTTCCCCATTGGTAAATCCACAAAGTCTAAACTCTAGTAACTTGAATGTAGAAGCACATCCTACAATAGCCTCTATCCAGCTTGGATCCTTCAATGCATGAATTACCTTTTTGGGTTCTTCTTGTGATAAAAAGCAAGCAAACAAGCAGTTTTGAAAGTCTTTATGGTTTATTTTGTTGAATATACAAACAAACCCAGGAACCTCCATATTTCGTTGACATCTTTCTGTTTGAGTAGCTGATATGCTAATCTCCAATTCACTATGTTCAAGAGGATTATCTTATGAATTCTATGGAGAGTTGGAATAGGACTGACTTTGATTGTATATCCAAATTGATCATAGCTCAGCCACTACAACCATCATCTTCATCATCTCTTGATAAGTCAAGATAGGCTATCAACTATCAAAGCAGGCAATTTTAGATCAAATGAAGTTTAATGCTTGTTTTTCCCACCAACAGCAAACATCATTTGTGCCAGCAGCATCCAACAGTATGAACTAACAGTATTAACCTTTGTTATTTGATTGTTACACATATCTTCCTTCTCTTTGATATTTACTGTTAGGATTAATGTTTTCTAAACTTATACGACAGTACAAAAAGTTAGTACTCGACAGTTATACTTAGTAACCAGACATTACAAAGTATAATTAGTACTGTTATTAGCATGTAGTACCAGTTAGTTAGAAAGTATAGTTAGTACCGTTGAGAAGATATTTAAAAGATATTTATGAGATATTTGTCAAAAAGATATGTAAGCCTATTAGGGTTATCCTTAGTAATAGTAAAAGAACCCAAGCATAGATTAGAGATAAAGATCAAACACATGAACAAAGAGGACAACACGAAGCGACGTCACACAAGCATCTAGCAAATCATATACAGTATCAAAGTTAGCAACGTCACTCCTCAAGAACACTTTAATAAAGTTGTTATTCAGTTGTTCATTGTTCTTCTGAAGTACCTGTGTTAAGATTCCGCATTAACACATAGAATTCATTAGTCATTGTTTTCAACATAGTCCATTTGTATTTTATACATCTTGGCTATCACTCCTTTATAGGCTGCAAGATCCATTCAGTTTAATAGACCCTACAAGTGTACAGAGCTTATGACGAAACTCCTGGAAAAAGAAGAACAGATAAATCCCAGTAATTCATCCCAACAACCAAAACTAAACAGTCCTGGAACCCAAGATAGAGAATTCCACCACCACCACCTCCACCACAACCAACAAACACCAACACAACAAACTCCTCATACAAGTCCAACCATCAAGCGCCTATTCTCAAAAAGAGGAGAATATGATATATGGCTATGAAGATGGAACACTATTGGCTCATATACTATCCGAATTTGGTAGGTTATCTAAAATGGAATGGTCCTGTGTCAGTCACAACTGATACATCAGGACAAATTAAAATTTTGCCTCCTAAAACAGCAGAAGAAATAGTGGCCAGAGAAAGAGAAAGAAAACATGACCACCCATGCTAATGGCCATACAAAAAGATCATCTAGCTAAAATTCCAAAGATGACTGATGCAAAAGAGAAAGTGGCCATGCATCAAATCCAGATTTGGTGAACTGATGAATCCAAAAGATCAGAAGTACATCTTGAGCAACAGTTTGAAGGATTCAAACAAACCTGTATCTCACCAGATGGGAATCCACAAAGGCTAATGAAGATTCCCAAAAGTCTTCTACAGTCTTAGAGATTCATTGAGCAGGTGTATCTACTGAAGAGCAAATCATAGATTCAAGATCTCTACCTTCTGCTTGGTTACAGTTTCCTTAATTATGAGGAACAAACCAGGAGTACATCTCAGTTTTGATGACTTGTACACAATCTAAGAGTCTTTGAAATGATGTTAAAAGGCTCTACTTCATCATCTTCAACTTGCAAATGTAGCAATTTGATTCTGAAAAGCACCAGCAGTACTAATTATGTTAGTACCTGCTTATGGTGGTTATGCAATACTTCTGGTCATAATTCAAAGCATGAACAAACATCATCATATTCCTTGCTTGCAAGTCAATCTAGTTGTCCTCAATGATCATGAGGACTTAGCCCAGGGTGATGAATATGACCTTGAAGAAAATGGACTAAAAATGCAAGTGCAATGAATCTCCATGAAGAATAAAGAAGGTTAAACAGAATACTGTAGAAAGCTACAGTTTGCATGCAAAAGAACTGTCGTTTTGCTAAAACCAAAGTGGAATGCTACAACTGCCACAAAACGGGCATTTTGCAAGGAGAGTTAATAGAAACAAGGGTAATATAGACAGGAGGAGGGATGGATAGAATCAGGTAAAAGATGGTAGCAAGAACTGAAAGAAAGAAGAGTCTAAAAGCATTGGTGACAGTTATGGAGAAATGTAGACTGGACAACTCATTCAAAATGATGAAAATTATGCTTTCATGGCTATCAACAGCTCAGGATCAACCACAGGTACCTTCGTGTTCAAATGAGTTAAAGAGTCGTATGCCTAACCTTTAAAAGACTAAAATATGCTGAGGAGGTGCTATGAGTCAACGGCATAACGATGATGCTAGCGTAGAAATAAAGGCTTATACTCAAGGTCTTAAGAAAGTTGAAGCACAGTTAGTTGCCCATCAACAAGGTCAACTTTGGTATGAACAAAAGATCAAATTTATGAAAATAGATTTAGATGATAAAACAGATGTTCTAACATACCATAAGAAATTGTTGGCTAAAGCTCAAAAAGAAAAAGATGATTTGGAAGTAATAGTAGACAAATGGAATCATTCTTCAAAAAATCTTGGTAAAATTGTAAATTATCATATGAGTGCCAGTGATAAATTTGGGCTCGGGTATGGTGATTACAGATATAGTGGGATTTTGAGTTATGAAAATGAAGTTTCGCAAAGTGTCTTTAAGTGCAATAAAAGTGATTTTGAAAATCCACCTTTGCATAAAAGGCTTGTTAAAACATGTGAAATGCAAGCAGTACCCCCACCCATGACAGGGAATTATATGCCCTCTGGACCTTGAAGTTGAAAATATATGACCCACAATATACATATGGTCCAAAAGACTCAACCAAGTGAAATCTGAATCCCAAACACAAACTTGTTATACCTGTGCTCCTAACATTAGAACAGAAACCTTCTGAATAGTGTCTGAACCAGTTGTCACAGAATAAAATTATAAAAGTTCAACCTAAGGTCTGGTCTAATGCACCATCATTGAGAGTATGAATCAGATAGTGATGATGAAGTATGTGTCCTGTACAAACTAAAGGACTTGATACACCAAGTTTTGCTGACAAGCAAGTAAAACACCATAGGGAAAAGTTAAGAATCAGTCACACATAGTCAAAACCATAAGTTTTAACAACAAAGAGTTGGGGCATGGGTTTTACTGAAGAGCAGTTTGTCAGTTGTAGTTTTATTACACTTAATAAGAATAGTGATTAATCAATAAAATTGGCTAAACAAGTTGAACTAAACGAACAAAATATGTCTAAGGGTAATGGTACAGGGGAGAGGAAACTAATTTAGAACAATGTTCAAAGGGTAAATAAACAAAATCAATTTGTTCCTTTAGCAGTACAAACAAGAACTGGAAATAATCCAGTTAATACTGCTAAAGCTAGCAGTACTAAAAATGTTAGTACTGCTAGACAAAATATTAACAGACAGACAGTACTAACTAGCACTGTCTTAAAGTTAATAATGAGTTAAAGCCCATTGTGAATGGTGTTAGACCAGCAAATGTTTTTCACAAAACGCATTCATCATCATCAAGGCCTTTCAAAAGAACAACAGTACTAAGAACAAATTTTTCAAACCAAAAAGTTTATACTGCTAAGGTAAAAGAAGTTAGTACTGTTGGGGGAAAATGGGACACTGCTGTTAAGTCCTCAGCAGGTTGTAAATGGAGAACACCAGGATACAACAATAATATTCTCTCCAAATACAATGGTGGATCTAGCCTTAGAAATTATTCAACTTTCAAAGATCCACTAGGCAGACTCAAGCCCAAACAGGCTTGGGTCCCTAAGAATTCCTAATCTCATCTTTTAAATGTGCAGGATAATCACATCAGAACTCTAAAAGAATAAAGGAAATATTGATAGTGGATGTTTCCAGGCCCATGACAGGGAACAAGGCTACTTGCTGACCTTCAAGACTCTTAATGGTGGCCCTGTTTGCTTTGAAGGAGTAAAGCTATATTACTGTAAAGGGAAAATAAAAACAGTAAGCATTAGATTTTGAGGATGTGAAGCTTTGTGAAAGAAAATTCACATTTCCATTCTCTTTTCTGTTCACAAATTGTGACCAAAAAAACAAGGTTCTTTACTGACACTGAATGTCTTATTTTGTCTCCTGACTTTAAGTTACCTGATGAAAATCAAATATTACTTAAAGTTCCCAGACAAAACAATATGTACAGTTTCAATTTAGAGAACATTGTTCCTTTAGGAGGATTGGCTTGTTTGATTGCAAAGGCTACAACTGATGAATCTAACTTATGGCATAGGAGGTTGGGTCATGTAAATTTCAAAAACCTAAATAGACTTGTGAAGGGAAACCTTGTAAGAGGTTTACCTACAAAGCTTTTTCAAAATGACCACACTTGTGTTGCTTGTCAGAAAGGAAAGCAACACAAAGCTTCTTGTAAGGCCAAGTTAGTTAGCTCTATTAGCCACACCCTACAACTTCTTCATATGGACTTGTTTGGACCTACATCTGTAAGGAGCATAAACCATAAGACCTATTGTTTGGTTATCACTGATGATTTTAGCAGATTTAGTTGGACATTTTTCTTAAGAACTAAGGATGAAACTAGTGCAATCCTTAAGGACTTTATAAGACAAATAGAGAACCAATTGAATCAAAAGGTTAAAACCATTAGATGTGATAATGGAACAGAATTCAAAAACAGGGATATTATTGAATTCTGTGGTTTAAAAGGGATCAAGAGGGAATATAGCAATGCCAGAACTCCACAACAAAATGGAGTTGCTGAGAGAAAGAACAGGACCCTTATTGAGGCAGCAAGAACCATGCTTGCAGATTCATTTTTACCTAACACTTTTTGGGCTGAAGCAGTTAGTACTGCTTGCTATGTTCTTAACAGGGTATTAGTGACCAAGCCTCATAACAAGACACCTTATGAACTTTTAACTGGTAAAACACCAATTATAAGTTATATAAGACCTTTTGGGTGCCATGTGACCATCTTGAATACCATAGACCACTTGGGCAAATTTGCTGGAAAATCTGATGAGGGATTTTTGGTTGGGTATTCTCTACAAAGCAAGGCTTTTAGAGTATATAATTTAGTAACCAAAAGAGTTGAAGAAAATCTGCACATAAAATTCTTAGAGAACAAACCCAATGTTGCAGGGAAAGGACCAAATTGGCTTTTTGACCTTGATTATTTGACTGATTCTATGAACTATCATTATGTTAGTTCAGAGAATCAAGCTAACCTTCATGTAGGTCAACAAGAATCTAAACAAGATTCAGGTACAAAAGACAAAATTGATTCAGGGAATTCTCAAATAGAAGATGAAACTGATCAAGACTGCTTTGAACTACCAATATGGCATTCCTATTCTTCAACAAACAAATCTTCTTCCAAATCAGATAGTAAGAGAGGAAGTCCAAGAGAAGAAGAACAAATCTTTTTGGATGATCTTACAAGACTTCAAATCCAAGAAAAGGAAGCTAATGAGGAAGCTGAAGCTCTCAGGACGAATCTTGAACAAGAAACTGAAAACTTGGTTACTCAAGGAGAAGCTGCTAAGTCAAGCAGTACTAACATTTTTAGTACTGTTAGCCAAACAACTAAAGCTAGCGGTACTAACCTTGTTAATACTGGCGGTACTAACCTTGTTAGTACTGAAACAACCAATTCTCAAGAAGATGACTCTGAATTTCCTCCACTTGAGGATATTCATCAAGATGCTACTGATGGTATCTTTACACATTCATCTTATGATGATGAGGGTGCAGTGGCTGACTTCACAAATTTGGAAACTATTGTGAATGTTAGTCCTATTCCCACATCAAGAGTTCATCCCTCTCATCCTTCAACACTCATTCTAGGAGATCCAACATCAGCAGTACAAACAAGAAGCAAAGTCAATAAAAGTTCTGAAGCTCATGCTTTTGTTAGTTATGTTCAAAAGCAAAGGAGAACCAATCATAAGGACTTTCATCATTGTTTGTTTGCCTGTTTTCTATCTCAACATGAACCCAAGAAGATTTCAGAAGCTCTTGAAGATGAAAGTTGGGTTGATGCTATGCAAGAAGAATTGTTGCAGTTTGAGATTCAAAAGGTTTGGATTCTAGTAGATTTGCCTTATGGAAAGAAGGCTATTGGTACAAAGTGGGTGTATAGGAATAAGAAAGATGAAAGAGGAGTGGTTGTCAGGAACAAAGCTAGATTAGTTGCTCAGGGACACAGACAAGAGGAAGGAATAGACTATGATGAAGTTTTTGCTCCTGTGGCTAGACTTGAAGCCATAAGGATCTTTTTAGCATATGCCTCCTATATGGGGTTTATAGTCTATCAAATGGATGTGAAGAGTGCCTTTCTCTATGGCAAGATTGATGAAGAAGTATATGTGTCTCAACCACCAGGTTTCCAAGATCCTAAGTCTCCTCAGAAAGTATACAAAGTGGTTAAAGCTCTGTATGGGCTACATCAAGCTCCAAGAGCTTGGTATGCTACTTTATCCACTTTCTTGTTGAAGAATGGATATAGAAGAGGGACAATAGACAAAACTCTCTTCCTGAAGAAAGACAAACATGATATCATTTTAGTTCAAGTCTATGTGGATGACATCATCTTTGGATCTACAAAGAAGTCTTGGTGTAATGAGTTTGAGGCTTTGATGAAAAGTAGATTTCAGATGAGTTCAATGGGAGAGCTTACTTTCTTTCTTGGCTTACAAGTCAAACAGAAACCAAATGGTATTTTCATAAGCCAGGATAAGTATGTTGATGAAATCCTGAAGAAGTTTGAATTTGCAAATGTTAAGTCTGCCAGTACACCAATCGAAACTCAGAAGCCTTTAGTCAAAGATGAAGAAGCTAGTGACGTTGTGTGCATCTACTATCGATCAAGATTGGCTCCTGATGTATGTGACTGCTTCAATGCCTGACATAATGTTTGCAGTCTGGTTTTTGTGTTCTAGGTTTCAGTCACTCCAAAGACATCTCATTGACATCTAGTCAAAAGAATCATTAGTACCTAAAGGGCAAACCTAACTAAGGCCTTTGGAATCCCATAGAATTCTACATTCGACTTGAATCTTACCAGACATGATTATGCAGGACCAACATCTGACCGGGAAATCCAGCAACGAGGAGGTATGTCAATTGTACTTGTAGAAGAACTCATTACCTGCAATGGCAAAAAGCAAACCATTATAGCTACTTCTACAACACTAGCGAATATGTGCTGCTATAAAACAAGTTGCTGTGGTGCAAGTCCTATGGAATTCAATCAATTTTCGATAATGTGGTTCACATTCAAGAACACAAAATCTACATTTATAAAGAACTCACAATTTGCATTGTAAAGAATCCATATAACACTCAAAGACAAAGCTATTGCTATTAGGACACCACTTTCATAAGAGATCCTCTTAGAAGAAAGCTCCTACAAGTGCTTAAGAATCCACACAATGACAATGTAGCGAACTTTCTAACCAAGGCATTTGATGTAAGCCGATTTTCATATTGGTTGTTTCAATTGCATGGTAAATTCCATAATCTTCATTGGTTAAGGAGGCATCATGACTGATCATCCGTGGATGACAGAGGTACAAACACACAAAGCTCAGACCTCTCATCATGGAATTACACCCAAAAGCTCCACCTTTAAACATACTCACAAAGCATACTCTTCTACAAGCGTACCTTACACATGCACAAAACCAACTCTGTTCAAGAAACCCTAAAACCTTAACACAACCACCTTTCTACCCACAATATTCAATCATCATCAAGCATACAAATACTAACCGTAACAACAAGGTTGTCAGTACATGACAAGGATAAAGATTGCTCAAGATATTCCTTTGTGAAGCATTTGAAGACATAGAGATTATGAGACCCTTTAGAAGAGTAACTTTCAGGTAAAAATGGCTAGTATGGTTGATGGTGAGGGAACTTGAAAAGATCACCTGAAAGTAGTCATGGTTAAATGGCTCATGTTGATGGAGTCCTACTCTGTTTAATGTTGTATGGATATATAAATCCTTGTTGATTTACGAAGGTTTAGTGAGAGTCGACTGATAAGAGTTACTAATGGAACTAGAATCACTCATGATACTTACACTGTTCATATCTTTTTTGGACAAAGTTAGTTACCGACCATGTTTAGTTAGTACCGCTAGGCAAAGTTTATACCGCTTAAAAGTCCGATTGAAGAATAATACTCCAAGGGTAAACAAAGTGCAAAATTGGAACGTTTTCTTTTGAATTAGGTCACCAAAACCTATAAAATTCCATTTCTAACCGCACAATTGTACTCACGCAATCTCTTCAACTGATATTCTTGATTTACAAGCCCTAATTTCTCTTATCGACGATCTCATCTCTTCAAGCAATAGGCTGCACTGAGTCCTGCCTAAGAGCAACAACATGATTTGCTTATTTTGAAACGACTGAAGGAAATGTTGAGTCCCATGGAGAGATTGATTTTCCTTCAACGAAGTTATATACTCAATGCGCTCAAACTGTAATCCTGTTGTTTCAACCACATTCGATGAACAGGTTTTGGACCTGCTAAGTCCAAAACAATCACAATGAAGGGGCACATACTTGCCAAAGTATCTGCAAGTTAGTGTCTATCTCTGAATCTTCTATTCGTAACTGATCTTTCATTTTGATGAAGCTGATGGGAAGACACACTTCCAAATCAAGCTATCTGTGATGCTATTCCAACTTATGGATATGAAAGGGATTTAACTGTGTAACATTTAATAAAGCTTTATTTTCACCCCAATAGAGGTTTTTATTTCACACAATTAATCATTGTTTAAGCTCCAAAAGTACCTCTTGGGATCAAGATTCCTACAAATTTGCCATGCAGTATTTTTGTTTAACAACTAATCAAAAGGTATAAATCTTTCTAATTGAGGTTTGATGGTATTTAGACATCTAGAGGCTAAGAAGAACTTCGTTATGTATCCTCGTATTAATTTCTATATTTTAGCTTAAACAATTAGTTAATGTAACTGTACCTTTAGATCACTTTCTGTAATAGTTTAACTAGTAAAGTTTTTCTTTTATTGTTATAAAGGGCAAACATTTTTCAGGCAAAATTATACCTTTGTTTGATAATATGTTGGTCCAACCAACTCAGAAAGAGGGTACTTCTTCAGAAAGACTATCTGAAGCACACCCAACACCCTCTCCTGAACCCACTAGTGAAGCCCCAAATGAGTCACTTCATGACTCATCTTCTGCTCAATCTAGTGAGGTACCATTTTAGAGCAACAACCTGACCTTTCACCAAGTCCTTGCACTCCAGACCTTTCAACCAAAACCTTCCCCCACTCCTAATATTCTGATTTTCAATTCCAGAACATACAGGTGATAAACTGGAGATGATTCATTTAAATGATACATCCCATTCAGGGATGAGGATGCAATGACTCTCCAAAATTCCTATGATCTTTGTATCTCTTTGTTTACACAGGTTTCAGATCAAGCCAGGAGGAAATTAAAACTCTTAAAGGTTAAGATCACAAGTCTCAATAAAGAAAGCTAATCCCTGTCTATTTAAACACTTCAAAGCATATCAGAAGAGAATAACAAAGGAACAAGACAACAAAGAAAAAGACTCTCAAGATAAAGAAGGTGGCAGATAGAGTCCTGTATCCAAACAAGGGACGAAAATGCCAAAGGAGATGGTAAAAGCAAAGAAAATGCTCAAAGAGAAGTGGATGGACAAAAGAAATGATGGATGAAACAAAGAAGTGGTGAAGTAGGACTTTAGGTACTGAAGATAAGTTAGTACTGCTAAAAAGGAGTTAGTACCTACCGACTTTATTGAAACCGTTTAGTACCCAGACAGACCAAAACTTAGTACTGACGATCTCAAAGTTAGTACTGATGAACAAATGGAAAGTAATGATGATCAAGTTGATGTTTCTGAAGAGATTTTTGAAGGTACTGAAGACCAAAAAGTAAGTACTGAAGAGCAATCTAAGAAAAATTGCTTCTCAAGATCTTCTCAAACATCTCACTGACCCCACATCTGTGATATTGTGATGATGAAAAATTGCTAACAACCATCTCATCAACATGAGTAAATTGAAGCCAAAAGCTATTCCAAAGAAAAAGAAAAACGTGTAGACTGAAGATGTTGAAGATACTAGATAACCTAAACTACTTCTACAAGATCAACACTCACATTAAAGCTCTCCAAAAATTGATCCCTAAAGACAAAGGGAAAAGAAGATTGAAGAGGAGGAAGAAACTGAAAGTAGAAGATATGGATATTCCACAATTTGTGAAGAAATTCAAACAGCTTGAGAATGATGAAGATTTAGCTAGATAAGTCCAAGAAAATGGTAAGCTGAAGAGGAGAACAAACAAATTGCTGAAAAGCAGTTAATGAAGCTCTCCATTAAAAACTTTGATGATGTAAAAGCACGAAATTGAGGCAGACATAATTCTAGCTGAGAAGCTTCAAGAGCAAGAAAGAGAGCAATTTACATAGAAGAAAGAGCTAAATTCCTCATATACAATTGAGTCTTCTCAAAGAGAAAGTTCCTTGCTCAACAAGATCACAAAGCTAAAAGGATAAACCACCCAACCAAGAATCAACTCAGAAATCAAATGATAACCACTTAAACATGTGGGAAACTTCAAACATCAAATATTGAAAAGCTGGAAGTTTTGAAGACAGACAACTTAGTATAAAAACATTAAGAGGTTTTAATGAACATTTCATTACACCAGGTCTGCAAAGATGAAAGCTTATCAACAAAGTTGAATAAGAAAAAGGTGGTTTTATCTAAAATCTGAAGTGATCAAGAAAACCAAAGAAGAAGTCAAGATGAGGAAAAGATGAGGAAAGTAACTGAGAAAAGAAGAGCTAGGTACTAAAAAGAAGATGAAGTCAAGAAAAAGAGATATATTCAGCACCTTCTGAGGAAATAGTGAACGAAAGAAAATGATGAGCCTAAAGATTGTGTATGAAAATAGCTCAAGTTGAAGAAAAAGAAGTGGACTCTGAAGTACTTTTGACAGAAAATATCCTAATCATTTGACTGAAGACATGTAAATGTCTTGGAACAAAACCAAGTTTGATGTAAATCCAACGCAGGAGATAATCAATCTGAATGCGGGTAACAAGAATTAATGGATCAGCAAAGACACTTTAGTGTTTTATAAAACATCATATTGTCATATTTGGATAGGAAGATCTAAATGCTGTTTATCAACTGGTAATGAATAAATACCAAGATGAGATGCCTGAAGGTTTTGAAAGAGTTCTTTGGGGAGATTTAATGGTTTTGTTCAATCCTGATGAACAAGATGAGTTTTGGAGCTCACAGCATGAATGGAAGATAATCAGTTGGAAGTTGCACAGTTCCTCAGGGGTACACACTTTAATGACCAATGAAGGAGTAGTCATACATATGCTAACAGAGAAGAAGTATCCTTTAAAGAAGGAAATACTAGTGCAAATGCTAAATTTAAGATTAGAGTCTGAAGAAGAAAGTACAATGGCATTGGAATTGAATAATGATTTTATCAATCAAGGTACTTCTGAACTTAGAATCTACAGAACAAGACTGATGGAAGTGAGACAGGATGTGAGTGTTGGCCAACCACCTACACAACAAATGGTTATCAATTCACCATGCTAACAGGCAAAAGAATTGGCTACTCCACAAGCAAACGGCTTGGGGGTAAAAGACTTCTCAAATACCGTTGATTGGTGTAGCAATTTTACCAAAAATTATAGGGAATCAACTCATCTCACCTTAGCATCTTGTGAAATAGTTGGCTTATCAGATCAAACATTTCTTGGTAAGACTAATCAAATCTGTTTGATATAGCTGATAGTTTGCTAAAAACTATATGGTTTATCAAGCACATGTTATAATCAATGTAGCATTGGCTAGTCCAAACTCAATACGGTATTTGTAAAGACTATCTCAAATCCGTTGGTGTTTGACAGTATACCAAAAACTGTAATGGTATTTTAACTCACCATATCTTAGATAAAGAGTTATCTATCCAGAGCAAACGCTAACTGGTAAAGGAACATCAAATTCCGTTTAATATATTGGATATGGTAGATTGCCAAAAAACTACCAAGCCAACCTTGAGTTGGATTGTATGAATCAAGATGTTTGCTTTGTGGTGAAAAGATGTTCAGAATTGCTGAAAAGTCAAGATGCAGCTATAAATAGATAGACTTACAAGATTAAGAAATCATGTAGAATGTTTGGGATACATCCTCTATGCAGTCAAAGAAGCTTAAAGAACAATCAAATCTTAAAAGAATGAAGAAACATAATTAAAATAGTTAAACATTCATCTTTAAAGGGAGGATTGTTAGGATAAATGTTTTATTCACTAGTACCGAACAGTACAAATACGTTAGGTACCTAGACAGTTATACATAGATACCGATAGTACAAAAGTGTTAGTACTGGTTAGGTTAGTTAGTACCGATAGTAGAAAATATTAGTAACCGATAAGAAATATTAAAAAGATATTTGTGAGATATATGTTCAGACGAGTCATTGAACGACTTTAGGGTTATCCTTGATCTATAAAAGGATAACTATTGACATAGTTAGAAAGATATATGAAATAGACAATTACAAATCATACAACATATCATAGTTAGCAATCTGTAACTCTCAAGAACATTTTAACAAAGTTGTTATTCTGTTAAATCATTATTCTTCTTAGTACTTGTGTTAAGATTCCGCATTAACATATTGTATTCAAGTCATTGTTTCTACATAGTCAGTTGTATTTATACATCCAGGCTATCATCCTTTATAGGCTGCAAAGATCCATTCAGTTTAAGGAACCACAAATTATGAAATGAATTTAAAGTTGTAACTAATTTGCCTTGCCACGTGTAGCTTCTACATTCGTCTAATCCTTTGTAGTGCTCGGTCACATGACTTGTTTGGATTTAATTACGATGCACGTAACTACTTCTTGGGAATTATACTTTGAGTTGATTATGATAAAACATATTAAAGATGGAGGACCTACAAGACAAAGCTGGAATAACATTAATGCTGATTAAAGATTAGTCAAATAGTATTTAATGCTCAGCTAAAAGATAAAGATCAACATTAATGCTGATTGAAGATTAGTTAAATAGTATTTAATGTTGATTTATAGTTTCCTAATTTTATTTTGATCTTATCTTTTCTTGTAAACCCTAACCCCTCTAGTATATAAAGAGGGGAAGGCGTCTAGTATTGATCATCCAGAAATATAGATCTTTCAATGAGAGTCGTCTAATATCAAAGTATGTGTCATGTAATAGTAATAGATAGTCATAGATGAGTCATGAATCATCTATGTACTAGTTAGTTTCTTTATCATGTTTGAATAAAGAAAACCTTATTAGTAATGTTGATTGTATTCTTATTTCATATTCTGCTGTGCTTAATCAATCAATGTTATTCATACCCTTGTTGAGTCAGAACATCCAGATTCCTTGGATTACACAGTATTGGTATCAGAGCCATCGTGGCGTCTTGATCTGGGTTGATAAGGTTTTCGAGTAAATTACTTTTTCTGATTTTTATTAAAAAAAGGCTATTTTAATTTAGTGGTTTTTATGCAAACCTCATTCTTCTATAGCAGAGACGTAGGGTTGAATAGCAAGCATGTTTCATAGGTTCCTGCTGATTGTTTGGTCTCGGTTTATGTTGTGTCGGCTATAACATTTCTACGAGTCGCTTAAATGGTTTTCCAAAGGTCCACGTGCTATAAACAGGAGTCCGCGGTGACGGAGGTGTGGTTGGAGGCGTAATGTGTACGTGTTGTTGTTGAGCTGGAGGCTATGTTGATTTGCGGGCGGGAGCTTTCTGTCTGGGACAACACATACTGTAATATATTTATCCGCGTACTAGTGAAAGAGCGTGGGGGGCGGGAACAAGCCTCTTTATGACACTATTCTGATCGTACGATCTATGATAATTATTATTACATATATGTGTGACTTGAAGGATACGTCTTCTTACGCCATACGTAGCGGGGGGGGGGGGGGGGGGGGGGTGTGGGCTATTGGTTTGGTGTGCACAAGTCGTTCAGTACACAATACAAATAAGGGACCACTTCTCATCAGTCGGGATCGCTCATAGGGCGGATCCGTAGCACGCACTTGTATTAACTTGTCGGGACGAGTGACAGGGGGGGGGGGGGGGGGGGGGGGGATCATATACACATAGTGTCAGCGTAATAAACTATCTAACAACATGTTAGTTTTTAATCGGATTAGCGATAAGCCTTACCTGAGGTACAAAATTTTGTTTGTAATACTGTAATAAATTACACGTGTTTTTTACACCGTATTATTATTGTCACTGTTTTGATTTGAGATGGATAAATGCTTTGGCGGTTATGGTGAGGTAGGTCAGGGACCAACAGTGATCCATAACTGAGGTGTAATAAACATGTCTTGTTCGTACTAAATCAGATAAGGATATTGTGAAGACGTTTGATTAATGTTGACCACATAGTTAAAACATATGGAATACTTAATTATGATCATATTGTTGACAAGATATGTTAGAAAATATTGTTAAACTCAAAGGACTTCTTGGTGTATAAAAGAAAGTCGCAGGGTTTAGAGTTTAGAATATAAATCATTGTATCATATGTAAAAGAAGAATCGTAAATAGTTATTCTAAGTAGAGGAGAGCGATAGTGTCGAGAGTGATACAGAGTTAGTGGTTGTCAGTATGATCAGGTCGTTAGTGAACCTTTGGATGTCTATGTGATTGGAGTCCGTGAGTGCAGATTTGAAGGGCGAGAATAGACTAGGCACATGCAGTCATTTTGTGGACATCGCGATATTGTGTCAGATCTGACGAGTAGAGTGAACAGTATAATCTAGGGAGCTTTCTTACGTCGTAGAGCAAAAGTGAGGCGTCAGAAGATAGTCTCACATCTCTCACGAGGGATCGCGACGGAAATGTATCAAGAGCCAATATAGGACCTCTGAGTAAGAAGAATCACCAAAACCACGACAAACACCCTACTTCAGATCTTTACAAAAATTCTCAACTTGCTAAGATTGAGTTTTCTCAACACCTCAGTGATGACGAGGCATCAAACCATGAAGATGCATCAGACACTGGTGCTGCACCTAAACAACAACAACAGGCGATTCCTCAAACAACTGCTATCTCAAATATCAAACTCCCAATTCTAAAGAAGGAGGAGTATGATATATGGGCTATGGAGATGGAGTATTACCTTAAGTACATTGACAATGATGTTTGGAAGGTAATTCAGAATGGAAATTCAAAGAAGAGAATCTCAACTGGAAAAGATGGTGTTGTTAAAATACTTCCACCAGTATCTCCTGCAGAAATTCATGCTGTTGAAAAGGAAAGGAAGGCAAGAACCATCTTACTCATGGCTATTCCCAAGGAACATCTAAGAAGATTTCATGGAATGGATGATGCATAAGAAATTTGGGAAGCCATAAGGACTAGGTTTGGTGGTAATGCAAATTCAAAGAACATACAGAAAGCTGTTTTAAAACAACAGTTTAAAAGAGACTCTTTTTATCAAGATTAAGGAGCTGGAAAGAAAGAGCAGAAACATAAATGTTTGCTGACAATGGGTGATGGTGTTGTCAATTGGGAGAAACAACAGTCGAGGAAGAAGACCAAATCACACTCATGCAATCAGCTCAATAATGAGGTATCATTATGTTCTAAAACTTGCATTGCTTCATATAATAAGCGTAAAACAATGTGTGGATGACAAATGACTCAGTTAGGTGATCAAGAAGGCACAAAAACAGTCTATAGTCAAGCTGTAAAGAAACTAGAAGCTCAACTGCTACTTTTCCAAAAACAGCAACTTCTCTAAATGAAAAAGCTTACATTTCAGGCAAATTGAAATATATGAAAAAGATGAAAAGCTTAAAAAATATAGGAGAATTGGAATGAAAGATGTAAAAGAAAAGTAACAATTGCAGAAAACATTAGATTCATGGAAAGATTCTTCCAAGAATCTATGGAGATTAATTAATTCTGGCAGGAGTTCAAGTAGTAAACTTGGCTTAGGGTATGAAATAAAATCAAATAATGAGGTTCTAAGTTATGAGGAAGAAATGAATTTTTCTGTGTTTAATTGTTCAAAAGAGGATTCAGTTGGAAAACCTTTGTACAGTAGATTTACAAAGACTAATGATTTTAAAGGTCTTCCACATCCTTAAGTGAAGATTTATACTACCTTAAACCACAAGACGAAATTGATGAGTCCATTGTATGTTTATGGTAAAAAGGGACTGAAACCTGAACCCAGTGTGATCGGATTGATTACCATGGTAAATATTCTACCTTCATCTAATGACAGTTCAGGAACTATTTGGAACTTCCACTTAAACATTCTATTGATCGTGAATCTAGATTTCAAGAGAACCTTCAAATGTAATGTGTCTACACCTATAACAACAACTGAAAAAGGTGTGTCTGCTCCAAAATCAAAAGAAGTTGAACCTAGTTGTGTCTCACACATAAAAACTCCTAGGCAACCAATCAAAGATCAAGCAACACCTAAAGTTAACAGGAAGAATTGGAATGCTATGATGGAAAGAGAACTAGGGGAAGGTTACTCTTTCACAAAGAAGAAATGTTTTGTTTGTGGCAGCCTAAGTCATTTGATCAAAGATTGTGACTATTATGAAAAGAAAATGGCAAGAGAGGCTGAGTTTAAGAAACAAAGGGTTTTTAATACTGGTAATGGGGTGGCAAAACCAGTATGGACTAATACTGACATGATTAATCATGCTAATCAATTTGTTCCTAGACCAGTACAACTTAATGCTGGTAGGCCAAACATTAATTCTGTTAGGCCTAATATTAATACTGGTAGGACAAACATTAATTCTGTTAGGCCTAATATTAATACTGGTAGGACAAACATTAATTTTGTTAGGCCTAATATTAATACTGGTAGGGTAAATGTTAATTCTGTCAAGTCTAATGTTAATACTGGTAGGACAAATGTTAATCCTGTTAGGCCTAGAGTTAATACTGGTAGTTCTAATGTTAATACTGTTAGATCTAGACAGCCAGTACCTATCAAGACCTCAAACAACTTTAGTCCTAAAAGACCTCAGGTGAATCAACTTAATCAAAGAAGGCATTTTTTTCTAATCTCATTCACCTGTGAGTAGACCCATTGTTAGAAATACAGCAAGAATGACTTATTCTCATGCTGTAAAGGGAAATTGGGGAACTGCTGTTAAGACCTCAGCAGGTTATAATTGGAGAAAAACAAGACCAAACTCCAATTATGATAGTAGATCCAATTTTGTTAAAACTGTATATTTTAGAGATCCACAAGGCAAACTCAAGTCAACAATGGCTTGTGTCCCCAAGAGAAACTAATACTATTAGTTATATATAGTTATTGCTGCCGGTACAAATGTTAGTACTGTCAGATTATTAGTACTGTTAGTATAGAAGTTAATACTATTAGTTATACTCAAAACTGCTTAGTGTAATTACCGTGTGAGTATTGCACAAAATGTATGGATTCGAGTTTTCTTTGTCTGTTGAACTAACTTTTTGCAGTAAAGAACAGTCCTTAATGAATCGGCTTATGAAAATCCCTAGTTTTTAGATAGGGGGAGGGAGGGGGGGGAGTAGGGGGGGGGGGGGATATTGAAAAGAGATTGCTAACGTATACATGAATTCTTAAGGAAATTAATCAGTTTGGTTTCGTGATTGGGTGTAATATGAGTACTGTTTGTGTACTTAATACTGCTAGCTTTAAAGATTAATGCTGCTAGTATTACCCGATATCGGACAACACACATTTTGGTTCTCGGATGATTTAGACAAAACTGAATTACTTTCAGTTTGTTCTTAACTGAATTTATTATCAGCAAGTTTAAATGGAAATGAGAAGGTTTGTTGGGTGTTGGCTAATCACCATACAACAAATGGTCATCAGTTCACCATGCTTAATAGGCATAAGAACTGGCTAGTCTATAAGCAAACAGCTTGTTGTAAAGACTTCTCAAATCCGTTTATGGTTGACAATTTACCAAAAATTGTAGGTTTCTCAACTCACCTTGCTTCATGGTTAAGAGTTGGCTAGTCCAGGATCAAACAGTTCTTGGTAACAGATAACTCAAATCTGTTTGAAGACTGATAGTTTCTAAAACTATATGGTTTATCAATGTCACCATGGTTATTGCAATGAAGCATAGGCTAGCCAAAAGCAAACGGTTTTGGTAAAGACAAGTCACTCCGTTGATGGGTTGACAGTTTACCCCAAAAACTGTATGGTAATCAACTCACCATATTTTGCAATAAATAGTTGACTATCCCAGAGCAAACGGCTACTGGTAAAGGAATATCAAATCCGTTTATGGCTGGTAGTTTGCCAAAAACTACAAAACCAATTTATGTTGCTATGATGCAGAAGAGATGAGATGTAAATTCAAGATTGAAAGTGAAAGTATGATCTGCTTACAATAAAATCACAAAGCAGATGATCATAAAGATTAAGAATGCAGTCAAGAAGTGCCATGGATAATCCTCAAAAAGCACATCAGAAGAAAAACTTGAATAACAAGAAGTTCAAAGTTATGGTGGGGAGGGGAGGATTGTTAGGAATTATGTAATCTAATTTTCTTACCATGGTTCTTGATTTGGAGAATACAAATACCTCTCAACAAAGTGAGATTGCGAGCTTGAAAAGAAGAAGGTCAAGAACTCATAAGGTGAAAAGACTACACAAAGTTGGTTTGACTGCAAGAGTAGGTTTGACTGCAAGAGTAAAAGTCCTCTGGTGATAAAGACAGCTTGGGTAATGATGCATCCAAACAGGGGAGGATAAATGATATTGTTTCTGAAGAAGATATTTCCTTGATTCTTAAATTAATCATAAAACAAGTTAAGATGTAAAGAAGTGTTTGGAAGCATCCTCCTAGAGATTAAGAAGCTTTTAATGAAGAAAGCATGATATCAATCCGGATGAATAGTCAAGTTAGGGGAGGATTGTTGGGAATAAAAGTCTTTCTTAATACTGTTAAATATTAATTGCTACTATCATATGATAAAAAGAGAAGTTTCAACTAGAGACATTAAATGTGAATGAAGACATTAATCGAATGATTGAAGACTTTATGGTTGAAGACTTTATATGATTGAAGACATTAAAGTTTGATTGAAGACATACATTGATGAATGAAGACTTTATGATTTGAAAGACTTAAATGTTGATGAGAAGTTTAATTGAAAGTGATTAATGGTTGATTGAGGAGTTACAATCGAATTATGGAAAGTATTGAATACATTTGAATTAAAGTTGACCCCATATTAAAACATATAGAAATACTTAATTATGGTATTCAATATGGTTGACTAGATATGTTAGGAAAATATTGTAAACTCTAATGGACTTCTTGGTGTATAAAAGAAGGTACAGGGTTTAGAGTTAGAAGATAGAATCAATAGTATCATATGTAATTAAAGAGATCGAAATAGTATTCTAATAGAAATCGATAGCAATATACGAAGTTAGTTTACAATTTTTCTTCTTAGTACTTGTGTTAAGATTCCGCATTAGCACATAGTATTCATAGTCATTATCTCTCATATAGTTGATTTGGATTTATTCAAGTTAGCTATCGTCTTACAAAAGGCTAATCAGATCCTATACCAAGGACCTACACTACTTCCCATTCATGTATAATACTACTTACCGTTTACTCCATCATAATTGAAATGAATTTAGTCATTTATGCAGTGTAGGATTTTGTATGGTCAAGAATCGAGTAGTGGAAAGGCACATGCACAAGGGTGAATTAATTAAGCCTCACATGAGCAACCATTTTCAATTCCAATTCATTATATTCTGAAACTTAAATGAGCCATTTATATGGGCTTAGGCAACATGGGCTAAGGATAATATGGGCTGGCCCACCCATATAAATGGGTTATGGGCCGGCCTAATAAGACCCGAGGGCACCGCTAGACTCATTTTGTTGTGCTTTTTCCTATCCCATGCTCGGTTTTGTCCGGTTTTGTCCTTTTCTTTAATATTTGTACCTGCACATACATATACACAAAAACAAGCATTTAATTGCAATGTTATTTATGTTTTTTTGGTCATTGGCTCATTTTTCTATGTAAAGATATAAAAATAGCAAATACCAAGAATTTAACCAACATACTTTCCCTACTCACCCAATCATACAAAACATACCTACCTCAAACAAACAATCAACTCAGAACTTCGTCAAATACAAGGAACCAAGCTACAGTTCATGACGGGGGAGTTGTGGTTTAGAATGTTCAGGGTTGACAGAATAAAGGTAAGGGGAACAATGCATGGGGTGGAGGTGCAGCTGGTTATGGGGGAGCACAGAATAGAGTTGGGAATGCTAATCCAGGTCAAGCAAGGCAGATTAAGTGCTACAACTGCAACAGTATAGGCCACATAGCACAGAATTGCACTCAACCCAAGCGTCTACAGAACTCTAAATACTTCAAAGACAAGATGTTGCTGATGCAAACTCAGTAGAATGGGGTGGCATTAGATGAAGAGCAGTTATTGTTTATTACAGGTGGATAAGACAACACTATTGATGAAGATGTGGATGAGTAACCTGTTCAGGATTTAGCACTCAATGTGGACAATGTATTTCAAGCTGATGACTATGATGCTTTTGATTCTGATGTTGATGAGGCTCTCATGGCACAAACTATGTTCATGGCTAATCTATCATCCGCAGATCCTGTTTATGATGAAGCCAGTCTGTCTTATGATTCAGGCATTCTATCTAAGGTACACGACCATGATCACTATCAGGATGCTGTTTGTGAACATCATGAAGAACACGAGATGCATGACGATGTACAACCAAACTATGTTGTTGACTCGCATGCTAATTATACGAGTGATAGTAATATGATTCCGTATGAACAGTATGTAAAGGACAACGCAATGCCAGTTGTACAAAGTAATGTATCTTCTATTCCAAATGATGCATACATGATGATATTTAATGATATGCATGAACCGCATGCCCAACCTGTCTCAGTCACAACACGGAATACAGTAGTCAATAATTCATTAACTGCTGAACTTGCAACATATAAGGAATAAGTTGAACTGTATGAAAGACGAGCCATGTTTGAATTAACGAAAAGAGAACAAAAGATTGATGAACAATTAAGAATAGTTATCACTGACCGTAATATTAAGGAAGAAACTCTGAAAAAGGAACTTCATTCTGTAAAATGCAACTTGCTTCTACCATCAACCATAACAAGTCAATGGTAGAAGAAGTTAAGTCTTTGAAAAAGGATTTTAAACAGAAAGAAAACAAATACCTTGAAGAATTTTTGGACATGAAAGCTTTAAAAGAAAAGGTCGAGGTTAAATTATACAAATAAGACCAGTCTCTTCAAACAGTTCACATGTTGTGTAAACCAAAGCCCTATTATAATGAACAGAATAAGGTAGCTATTGGCTACAAGAACCCTTTATGCCTTACCTATGCAAAGCAAGTTTAGCCTGCTCTATATAATGGTTATGAAATTATCAAAAACAATCATGTTCCGGTTATAGTGCACAACATAGAGGATACCCTAGATATAGCTGAAATCGCTAGGAGGAAAATGAATGACAAAATGAAAGACCCTGAGTGTGTGACTTATAAGGTTAAGATTGCACCACCTGATTACTTGAAAGAGAATTATTTGGCGACCTTCACACCACAGAAGCAATTGACCCCCGTGCAAATATTTTGGTCTCAAGATCTCATCAAGATGAAAGCAGAAGCTCTTAAAGAGCAGACCACAGCCTCAAGACCTAACAAAGCGTTGACGGTGTACCCGCTAAATGCACCTGCAACGCTTGTCCCTAGGGTGCTTCCAACAAAGAGTCAAGTAAAAAATAATATTTTTACACTCATACAACTCTTTTTGGAATTTGAAAAACCTATAAAAAAGGAGATTACACCACTAGGGCTCACTGAAGGAGGAAGAGGTTTGAACAAACCAAGGAAGAAAGCTATTCACCAATGTCATTCTATTTTTCAAAACACTTAAGACCATTTGAGGGCTATTCAAAAGGCTCAGTACTCACCTAAAGAGAATAAAGACATGAAAGAAGTTTTTAAAGAGTTGGAAGCTGAGGTTGACCAAAATGTTGTTATTAGGAAGCATGATGAGATTGAGCGAAAAAAATCTTCTCATTGCAAATGATAATTTAATTGTTGATTGCTTGTCTAAAGAAGTGTTTTATCTGGCAACAAATTCTGGGCTTACTATATCTAGATTCATGAAAATGCATGATTGCTCACAACTATTGTTCAAGCACGTTGTCTGGAACTTGAAGCAGAGCTTTCTAAATTATGTGATAAAGTTCAACAAGATGATCACACTGAATTAGTAAAACGTTTTTCCAATCTTGAGGTAAATCACTTAAATAAAAAATAAAAAAGTTACATTTAAGTATCAAAAACTTTAAAGGGAACATTTTGGAAACAACAATCACCACCGCTCGGAGATGCTCCTGATTTGACTCAGTCTTTTAATCGAAAAATTAATAGCTTCATTCATGGAGAGGACAACGCCATCAAAAAATTGAGGAATGCAAAATCTTTAATTAAGCGAAGACCCGTAGTGATGAGACGTACTCTTGATGTCAGGGCCTTAGATTTTTAGATCACTCAATTAACCGAAAAAGTCACTGTTCTTAAAGAACAAAATGAACTGTTTAGGGCAGAGAATGAAAAGGTTAAGCAACATTACAAGGAATTGTACGATTCTATTAAGATCACGCGTGCTAAACGTATCGAACAGATAAATTGTAGGTCCAAAGTCTTGGATCTGTTTAGCCTTTTGTAAGACAATAGCTAACTTGAATAAATCCACAAATCATAAACTATATGAGAGGATAATGACTTATGAATACTATGTGCTAATGCGGAATTCTTAACAAAGTACTAAGAAGAACACAATGTAAAACTTTGCTATTTGCTATTAATTTCTATTAGAATTCTATTTCAATCTCATACTAAACATTGTGCCGTAGGGTTCCTTTTATACACCAAGGAAACCCTAATGGGCTTTACAAACGTGTGAAAGGATAATGCATATCCTTTCCTAAGATATCTCTAAGATAACTATTCTGTTACATAAACAGATTTAACTATATGAGACCAGTACTAACTATAGTACTGCCAGACTTAACTTAGTACTGGCAGACTTAACTATGTCTACCAGACTTAACTCTATAACTACCAGACTTAAGTCTGTTTACAATAATTCCTAACAATCCTCCCCTAACTTGATCTTCACTTGTGAACTTCAAGTTTCTTTGAGTATCTTCATTATGAGCTTCCTGAGGATTTTGTAAGCATTATCTTTGGAATTATTCTTGAACTGCAACATGATGATTTTCCTGTATAAACAGGTTCTTGACTTCTATCAGCAACTCTTGAAATCATCACTAAGGATATTTGCAGCATCAAATCTTTTAAACATCATGGCCAACACTTCACAGCTACATGTATAATCTTTTCAGCAACAAATAGACAACAACATTGACTATATGTACATCAGATCATAAAGTTTTAGTCTATTCTCATCACTTCCAGATGTGTTAACTCCTAGAGACGAGGGGGAGATCATTAAAAATTTAAATGGATTTGATGTCTCTTTACCAGTTAGCCATTAACTATGGAGTAGCAATGTTTTGGTTTATAAACCATGGTACATTGATAACCATTTCAACTCTTAGTACATGAAACATGGTGAGTTGAAATACCATATGATTTTTAGCAAATCATCAGCTATCAACGGATTTGATTAAGCCTTTACCAAGTAACCGTTTGCTCTTGGGCTAGCTAATCCTTTGGTGGAATCATGACATCACCCTGGTGGACTAGTAACCAGTTCAACTTTTGGAACGTGAATCATTGGTAAGTTGAGTACCATCCAGTTTTTGGTAAACTGTCAACCATATAAATGGATTTTCCACAGCCTTTACCACAAGCCATAACCTTGTGGGCTTGCCAACTCTTTACAAACACAGATATGGTGAGTTGATAACCATACAGTTTTTGGTAAACTGTCAACCATTAACGGATTTGAGAAGTCTTTACCAAAGCCGTTTGCTTTGGACTAGCCAGTCCTTATGCCTATTAAGCATGGTGAACTGATGACCATTTGTTGTGTGGTGGTTAGCCAACACTCAAACCCTTCTCTCTTCCATTATAGTCTATAGTTTCCAACATAACTCCAGCAACTGATAACTTCATCACTTTCTAACACCAGCTTGGCTTTCAATCATCTTCAAAGTTTATAACAAACTTCATTCATTTTTTCCATCCAGAAGCTTCTTTTTAAGCATCACTGGCAGGCATTTTTGTCAGAGGATCTTCCGATCTGCTCTAACATATAAATACTGCATGCCTCCAAGGATAGACAATGTACTTCACACTTATTAATAACCTCCAACTGATTATCTTTTGTTGTAGTGTTAAGCTCCAACATGCATCTTCATTGAGGGTGGATCAAAAATAGTCCTGATATCACTCATAGTACCTGTCATAAACATCTTTTAGTGCCTATTTGTCTCATACCTTTGCATTACCTAAACCGTATAGCTCATTAAATATCCTCTCTTGAAAGTCTTTTAGCATAGCTCTAACGTTCCATAAACTGTATCATCTTCCATTGCTCTTATTATCTGATAAATGCTTCTTTTACCTTGTTGAAATATCTTCCAATTTGCCACAATATTGGATTTTGTATCCAAAGGAGTAGGATTCATAGCTTCTACTTCTTATTCTTCATTAGTCTCTGAATCTCCTTGTGGACTCTTGTTAACATTTATATCCTTCCTAGCCTTTTCCTTCTTTCTTTTTCCTGTTCTTATTACTGACTCTTCTTCTTTTACTTCAGTAACTTTTTCTTCATCTGAAACATCTTTATCATCAATCGTTTGTTTCTTTGAAATCTTTGTCTGAAGCTTTTCTCCATATCTTTTCAATTGTGCCTTTGTAGCTTTATGTTCTTAGAACAAAAGATGTCAACACCACTCCTCCCCCCCTGCTTGACCAACTTATTTCACAATTTCTTTCACTTCTTCAAAACTCAACTTCTTTAACTGTGTAAGCTTCCATGTCCCCTGATTCTTCAAATAATTCATCATGTAGTTCCTCAGCAGTGATTGGGTCATAGGCTTACTTCTTCTATACTTTAGCTCTTATTCTGCAAAGGAACTTCTTTCTTCGATTCACTAACTGTTTTTACCATTTCTTGCAGGTCTTTCTTCTGGCAACTCTTTCCTAGCACATTCTTTGTCAATTCTGCATTAGCTTCAAGCTTAGCTCTAATGGCATCCTAATCTTCTTCAGTGTAGTGTTGAGCTTCAAATTGAACTTGAGCTTTTCTTTGCTTTTGTTGCTTAGTTAATTCTTCTTCTTCTATTCTTTTAGCTAAGAGTGCATCCAAAATGAACCTTGTTGGAAGTTTCCTCTTCATCTAGAGTTTGAATCTTATGGCTTTGCAAGACTTAGCCTTCTTCTTGTTGTATTTGTTCTTTAGTTCTTTTGGGTGCTTGAGTCTCTTCAACAATCATTGACTTTTCCTTCCCTTTTAGCTCTAGCAGAACTAACTGGTCCACTACTAGTACTAACTCATAAAGCCACCAGTATTAACTTTTTCAAAGCTAGTATTAACTTCTTCAAAGCCAGTACTAATATCTTCAAAACCAGTATCAATGTCTTTTCCCTTGGACTCTTTTCTCCTCTTGTATCTTTTACCCTTTTCAACTGTCTTTGACCTATGAGAAGCATCATTGACAGAGTTTTTGTGCTTCCAGAAGTGTAAGACTGATTTCTTTTCCTGAGCCTCTATGAAAAGGTTTTAGTAGGATTAACAAAATCTTCTTTTGAACATAAAGGATCATCATCATGTCCTAAATTATCCTCCCCTGATCCTATTGGTTCTTCTCCTCTGAGTCAGGAAAACATTGTCGCCTTTGAGATTATCATTCCAGTTTCTTTACTCTTCTTCACCAACTGTACAATCTCGTTTCAAGGCAGCTTAGTCTGCTTGAGTTTCTGTCTCCAAATATCAACATTTGTGATCAAATTGGGAAAACCAGGTGAAGTAAGTTTTTACACTATCTAGTTCTTTGCTTGTGGCACACCGAGGTGTGAGTAGGATCCTGAGGATGTGGGAACTTTAGTCTCCTGTCTAGGTGGAAGTGGTTGGTGTTCTCAGGTGATTGGTTGCTAAATGGATGTGCTCTGTGTGTTCTTTAGTCAGGTTCAGGTGAAGGTGATGTATGGTGAGTTGTTGGTTCAGCTACAGGTGTAGGTTCAGATGCAATTGTTGTAGATATCACAGGTGGGTGAGATGAAGATGGTAAAGGTGTAGAAGATGATGGTTGATCCTCAACTTGATCTGCTGGTCCTGCACTTTGATCTACAGCAACAACTGGAAACATTGCAGGCAACAAAGGTCTAGGTACCCCTCTAAAAACCCCTTTTTATGTTCCCAAAAAATCTTTTTGGTCAATTACAATAGGCCAAATTAGGAGTTTGATTATCAGTTTGTATTTCCATATCATTTGTAGAAATCGTGTGGTACATCAAAAAAACTTAGTTTTACTGTTCAGGTTTGCCACCATGCCATCAAAGATTAATTTTGAAAAGTTATAATTCTCGCTGTAGAAAGGACAAATCAAAGAAGTCGCAAGATATGCTACCAAAATTAATGCATCACACACTTTAGGACTCATACAATGTAAATATGATGGACTAAAAATCTCCAATTGGGTTTGTAAAATGAAATTTTCTAAAATGCTAAACAAGTACCATCAGCTGGATACACATATTAATTACAGTTCAACTTTTAATCCATGCTCCAATGCAATCCATGTATTCTGAAAAACGTTAAGCCTACAACAAAAATATAATACAATAACTAATGTCGAAAACACTATGTTACTAGAATTATTATATTTTAATACTACTAAAGTAAGATAACCTTACCATAATTATTCTACTAATAGTATGAACTAGATTACAAAAAAACTATACTCATTTAATCCTCCCCTGAAATGTAACTATGGATTTATCATACTAATATTAACCACTAAGAAATTGAACCTTGGTCCATCAAAAGCTTCTGGTTAATAAGGTCGTTAGTATTGAAGTTTGTGTGAATTCTCCACCCATATGAGCTTCTTATTATTAGAATCTCTTATAAGTGGTGTCTGATCTCTACTGTGCATTTATTCTTGGAGTGATAACACCGGATTCTTCACTCAATGCAGATTGTGTTGGGGCGGGGCATTCATTATATTCAATGTGGATTTGGTATTCATGAAAATTGAAACCATAATTACCAACATTTGATTCTGAAATCCACATACTGTCACAGAACTTACAGTAGCTACATATTCTAACTTCATGTTGTAGAGGTCGACATAGGGTTTGTTTCTTGCATTGCCATGTATTAATTGCTTCCAAGATTGTAAACGCCACCAGTTGTGGATTTCCTGTCAAGGTTTGCCCCCAGCATAGTCACTATCTGAGAAAGCTTCCAGGTCAAAAGATGATTCTCTAGGATACCATAAGCCCAATGTTTGCCTTAGGGTACTTTGTCAAAGATTCTCTTCACCGCAATTTAGGTGTGAAAGTCTTGGGAGTAACTAAAAATGAGAACAAGCCCATAATGCAAACATTATTCAGCCTAGAGGCAGTTAAATACATGAGAGAACCTATCATGGATTTGTATAAGTGTACATCTACTTCATCAGCTTCCTTATCTTTTGTCAACGCATCTTGGTCTCCATTAGGGTTATTGTAGTTTTCACACTTGTAAAGTCAAACTTTTTCAGCATGTCTGCTACATACTTGTCTTGAGAAATGAAAATTCCATCTGTCTTTTGCTTGACTTGCAATCCAAGAAAGAATATGAATTTACCCATAGAACTCATTTGAAATATGCCTTTCATCAAGGCCTCAAATTCATCACACCAAGACTTTCTAGTAGAGCCAAAATGATATCATCAACATACATTGAAATAGCATGATATTCTCTTCTGTCATTCTTAACAATAAAGTCTTGTATGGTACCCTCTGTATTCCATGCTTCTTGATAAATGTTAATAGAGTAGATACAAGCTCTAGGGAGCCTTGTGATGTAGTCATATAAAGCTTTGACAAACCTTATAAACTGTTTACTTAGGATGATCAGGTATCAACAAAACTAAGAGGCTTGGAAAACATACACCCTCTTATCTATAGTGCCATAAAAAATGCACTCTTTTAACAAAACCATTTGGTATGTACTATGAACCATAAATGAAGGCAAAGGCGTAAAAATAACCTGAAGCTCTATTCTTGCTACATGAGCAAAAACCGTCATTTATAGTCACTACCCTCTTCCTGTCTGTGAACTTGGGACTATATCTTGCCTTATTTCTGACAAACTAATCCTCTTTCATCCCTTTGTTTTGTATACCTCGCATTTTGTTCCAATCACCTTTGCTCTGAGGTAGATCTACTAAATCCCTTACCTAATGCAGCCTAAAAACTGTAACAATTCCCTTGCATGTGCTTACCTAACTGTCATCTTTAGAGCTTCAGAAATCTTTTGAAGGTTCCTCCTGAGGATAGAAGCAAGCAAACAAATAATGCGGTTGATCTTAGTGATTGTTCCTTTGCTGTCTTTTGAACTTAACTTAAAGTGCATATGTCTGTAATGTTGCTGCACTTTGCTTTAGTTTGCACAGATGCTTAGGATCACCCAGTCCACACCCCCCCCCCCCCCCCCCCCTATTAGACTCTTGTGGGTAAATAGTTGTGTATTCCTAAGAGTAGGAATGGGACTAACAGGTACTTCTTCTATGTTGTAAATTGTTGAAATCATTAGACCACTACCCTCATCATCATAAGAAGCCTCATCAAAAATCCCTTTCCGAGGCTTGTTAAAGATTGTGAGCTCTGGCATATCTGAATCATCTTGATTAGCAGGTTGAGTATTATCTTGTCCATTACCAGAATTAACTGAGTTAGTACTGGTAGCTTTCCCTTAAATGCTTTTGAGATAAGTTCATCTTAATTCTCTTCTAAAGCTAGATTACAGGAGTACTCCTTCTGATTATGCCAGTAGAACTAAGCCTCCTTCTCTATATGTTTTTAAGGTTTGAAAGCTATGTGAAAAAACTCCTCTGCCTTTGGAATTAGTAGAGACTTCCTTGGTCCAACCTTGACTCACTGCTGTAGGCACACTTATATAAGCTCCTCAGCCGCATTCTTCTTCTTCAGAGCATTTGCATAGAGTTTGTAGTGTAACTGCAATATTTATTTTCGTTAGTTACTTCTGAAGTACCTGCATGTGGTTAGTTTGATTTCTCAAGAACAGGAATTTAGTTTCATAGATTCAGTATGCTAAATCAATATCAAACATCCATCTATACACTACTCCATTTACATTGGGTTTTCTTCAAGAAATTTTTCTGAATATTTACTTCTAACTTTTTGGTTACTTAATTGCTCACGTCTCACATGCAAAAGCTTTGCTATTTAGTGAGTAACCAACTAAGAAAACCCTTATATCACACTTTCATCATATGCCAAGCCCACTTAGTAGTTTCTAAAATGGTAACATGGCATCAAAAGGTCTATATGTAGCTAATAATTGGTTTGTGCCAAACAATAGATCATAGGAGATTTGTTTTGAGGTTTAGTCAATCGCTACCTATTAAAGATATAGCAAGCATGTACTAACTGCTTCTGGCCAAAATAAAGTAGTTAGTAAAAGTGAGTCGGCTAGCATTGCTTCTTGCTGCTCAATTAGGGTCTGTTCTTCTTTCAGCAACTCCATTCTGATGTGAAGTTTTGGCATTGCTATACTCATGTGTTTTATTCCCTTGTTCCTACATAATTCAAAGCATATCCTATTCTTAAATTTGGGCCCATTATCGATCTAATGATATTTTCTAAACCCTGTGATTAAGGCTAGTTTTCAATTTTGTTATATGAAGTCTGAAGGATGCACTAGTTTCATCTTTGTAGCCAAAGAGTCATACCCAGCTAAATATGGTACAATCAATCTGTAATTACAAAGGCAATAACTTGCGGAATTGAATGTCTTTTTACAGAGTACGGTCCAAAAGGATCCATATGCAATGGTGTGTTATGGCTAGTGATTGTTCTTTCTAATTTAGCCTTACAGGAGGCCTTGTGTTGCTTACCTTTTTGGCAGGCAACACATGTATGGTCATTTCTGAAAACCTTGGAAGGTAGACCTCTTACAAGGTTTCCCTTCATAAGTTTGTTTAAGTTTTTAAAATTTATATAACCTACCTCCATGTGCCATAATTTAGATTCAGTCTGATGTTGGCTTTTGCAATCAATAAGCTATAATCTTTTGTGAGAGAAGGTGTATTCATATCAAAAACTGTACATTTTGTGTGCCTAGGGACTTTAAGCAAGCTTCTCTAATTTTCATTTCAGGATTCCTTAAGTCAGGAGACACAACAAGACATTCAGTTTCAGTAAAAAGAACCTTGTGCTGCTTATCACATATTTGTGATATTGGGAAGAGATTAAAATGCCCAAGTTCTTTTACAAAAGACACACTATCAAAATCTAAATTACCAACTTTTATTCTTCCTTTACTAGTTATGTAGCCTTTGCTACCTCTAAAGGTAACAGATCCCCTTGATTCTTCAAAATCATCCAGGTAGATCTGTTACCAGCTCCTGTGCCTCTGAGGCAACCACTATCAAAGTACACCTACTTGTCCTCCATGTTCTTGAGTGGATGATCCTGCACATGAAAAAGAGAAATTAGTTTCTCTTAGGGACCCAGGCCTTTTCAGGCTTGGGTCTGCCTTGTGGTCCTTTAACATTTACATTCTAACATTGTTGGATCCATTAATATAATGGAGTTTTGGTTTGTTCTCCTCCAATTATAACCTGCTGGGGTCTTAGCAACAGTGCCCTAATTTCCTTTTACAGCATGAGAATAAGCCATTTTTGCTGTATTTCTAACAATGGGTCTTCTCACAGGTGAATGTGATTTTGAAAAATTACTTCTTTTATTAAACTTCTTCACCTAGGGTCTTACATGACTAAAACTGTTTGAGTTACTGGTATTTATTGGTTGTTTAGCTTTAACAGTATTAATATTAAAAATACAGTATTAACAATTAGACTGATAGATTTAAACATGTTTCCCTAACAAAAATTAAACAAGTTGCCCTACGAGTATTAACATTAGGTCTAACAGAATTAATATTTGCCCTACCAGTATTGAGTTGTATTGGTCTAGGAATAAATTGATTAGCATGATTAACCCAGTTTGCATTGTTCAATACTGGTTTGACCACCCCTTTACCAGTATCAAAAACCCTTTGTTTCTTGAGCTCAGCCTCTCTTGCCATTTTCTTTTCATAAAAGTCACAATCTCTGATCAAGTTAATTTCATGGCTTCCATAAACAAAAACTTTTTCTTGATGAAAGGTAAACCTTCTCCTAGTTTCTATTCCATCATTTCATTTCCAATTCTTTCATTTAATTTAGGTGTCCTTGATTTTTTCATTGGTTGCCTAGGAGTTTTTACATTAGTTGTTGTGTTACACAACTAGGTCAGCTTCTTTTGGTTTGGTTCAGGCACTGATTTCGTCACTGATGTAAACTTAATTTCTCAATGAATTTGTCATTGAGACACTAGTTTAGCTTTTGAGGTCCCTTTTTACCATAATACATATAATGAATCATCAATTTCATCTTGTTGGTTTAGGAGTTTAGATCCCAGTTAATGGATGTGGAACTCCTTTAATATTATCAGTCCTTTGAAAATCTACTGTATAAAGGGTTTGTAGAAAACTTTCTTCTGACACTAAACACAATATGATTCATTTCTTTCCTCATAGCTTTAAAACCTCATTGTTTGATTGTATTTCTATCCTAGCCACTTTACTATTTGAAGTATACTGAATCAACTATTTCCAAGCAGATTTTTAGAAGAATTTTTCCTTGAATCTATGTTTTCTACAATTGGTCCTTTTCTTTTATAGCTTTCATTCCTATTCTACTATATTTTTTAAGCTTTCATTTTTGCATTTATATTTTGCATTTGCCTGAAATGTAAAGTGTTTCATGGTTAGAGATAAAGCGCTTTTGACAAAGTAACAACTTAGCTTTATAATTTCTTAAAGCTAGAGTAATAGGCAAGTATTTTTGCTTATTGTTCACCTAATGATTAGTTTGTCCATCAACACAGTGTTTTAAGCTTATTATATGGATCATGCGCGTTTTGACATAATGATACCTCATTATTTGAGCCTGATTGACATGAGTTGCATGATTTGGTCTCTTTCTTCTATACTGTATGTTCTCCCAATTGTCAACACATCTCCATTGTCAGCAACACGTTCTGATTCTGCTCTTTCTTTCAGCTCATTGATCTTTGATAAAATGAGTCTCTCTTTTTCCATCATTTCGTCCCCTTGGATGTGTATTCCTAGCAAAAGACTAGTGTTGTGGACATTTAAAACATTCAGCTTTCTTTTTGTCAAAACAACAGGTTTGTTTCCATCAGAATTCCGAAATTCTCTTTTTTGTCTCTTCTTGTAAAACTTCGCTTCGAAATTCGAATAGCAATATTGCTATCGCCAATTTATGTGCCATATCTTCAATGTCCACATCATCAAACTGTTACTAGTTTTATGAAGCAAATCCAGATCCTTCTGATTGTCTGGAAAAGAGAGGTGAATAAATAACCTCAATCAGCAAAACTAGCAGGAACTTTACGTTTTTGGTATATTGTATTGAAGAAGTTGAAAGGAGTGTAAGTACTGTAGGGACCAGTATGACCAGACTTAACCTTGTTATTGTTGCTCTTGCTGTGTGAAACAAAAGCAACATTTTGAGCACTTGCAGATGATTTTGAGGTACTTGTGAGTTCTTGCTCAAAAACCCTAAGGTTATTATACAAGTCATCAATGGACAAAGTGTCAACATCTGGTTTGGTTCTCATTGTCATTGCCAGATTTGACCAAGCTAGGGGCAAAGATCTGAGAAACTTATGATTTGCATCCTTAGTTGATACTTCAGCACCATGGGCTTCCAACTGTGAGAGTAGTTGTTGGAACCTGTCATATCCCTTTTCTAACCCTTCTGAACTTGATATAGTAAATGCTTCAAACTGTTGTTTTAAAACAGCTTTCTGCATCTTCTTTGAATTTGCATTACCACCAAACCTAGTCCTTATGGCTTCCCAAATTTCTTTTGCATCGTCCATTCCATGAAATCTTCTCAGATGTTCCTTGGGAATGGCCATAAGTAAGATGGTTCTAGCCTTCCTTTCCTTTTCAACAGCATGAATTTCTGCAGCAGATACTGGTGGAAGTATTCTAACAACACCATCTTTTCCAGTTGAGATTCTCTTCTTTGAATTTCCATTCTGAATTACCTTCCAAACATCATTATCAATATATTCAAGGTAATGCTCCATCTCCATGGCCCATATATCATACTCCTCCTTCTTCAGAATTGGGAGTTTGATATTTGAGATAGTGGTTGTTGTAGGAATGAGTTGTTGTTGTTGTTGTTTTGGTTTATTGGTTGCAGTACCATTGTCTGATGCATCTTCATGGTATGATGCTTCATCATCACTAAGATGTTGAGAGAAATCATCATTAGCATGTTGAGACATTTTTCTAGATCTGAAAGTGATTGTTTGTGTTCTTGTGATTCTTCTTACTCATAGTCCCTCTAGAGGCTCTAATACCACTTGTAGGTCCAAAGTCTTGGATCTGTTTAGCCTTTTATAGGACAATAGCTAACTTGAATAAATCCAAATCAACTATAAGAGAGACAATGACTATGAATACTATGTGCTAATGCGGAATCTTAACACAAGTACTAAGAAGAACACAATGTAAAACTTTGCTATTTGCTATTAATTTCTATTAGAATTACTAATTCAATCTCATGCTAAACATTGTGCCGTAGGGTTCCTTTTATACACTAAGGAAACCCTAATGGGCTTTACAAACGCGTAAAATGATAATGCATATCCTTTCCTAAGATATCTCCTAAGATATCTCTAAGATAACTATTATAACTATTATGTTATATAAACAGACTTAACTAGACAAGGTCAGTACTAACTATAGTACTGCCAGACTTAACTTAGTACTGGCAAACTTAACTATGTCTACCAGACTTAACTCTATAACTACCAGACTTAAGTCTGTTTACAATAATTCCTAACACACACCCCACATGGGCTTATTACCACGCTGGCAATCCCCAAGCTTCCAATTCGACAACAAATATGAAAGGACTAGATCAAAGGCCTTGGGAGACTACTCAAAAATTGATGGACAGGATTAACTATGGACTTGTCTCACACAACAAACATACCTTGGATCTCACTCAGTAAAGAAACACAAGAAAAAAGAGGTCAAGACCCCAAGACCTAGAATCTTCATAAGCTTATTATATAAATAGGACTTGTGTAAGCCCATAAGAGGCAAGTAGTTTTAACCTAGTTAGTAGTTTTCTAAGCTTAAGTAGTATAATTTTTAAACATTGTAACTTTCTTTTGAAAATTAATGAAATTTCAGTTTTAGCTTAAAATCTATTGTTCTTAAATTTGTGTTAAAAAGTTATCTCATAAGCTCTCTATTAAGTTTATACACAACCTGTTTTCATTAAGCAATTTAAAGATATTAAGTGTTAAGAAAATTTACCAAAAATCACCCTAAAAATTACCACAGCTTATTTTTGGATGATAAGTCAAAAAGGGATGGGCTTATGGACTCTTACTAGCTTGTCTTTGACAAGCTAGAGCTTGTAGATCCTTTTGTTTACCCTATTTTGAGCAAGGGCAATTATAACTTTACTTTTTGAATTTTGCTTATTTATTGTACAAGTGCTTATCTATGCTTATTTTCCTGGTTATTGTGCTTATTTGTGTTGATTCATGCTTATTTGTACTTGATTTATGCTTATATGTCCTTTAGTTGATATTTGCTTTAAAACTGTCATTATATGCTCTTAACTGCTTAGTAATCATTTGCTTATTCTAGTTCTTATTCTTGTGATTGTAATACTGCTATTTGCTTATTTATCAATGCTTGTTATCTGTTTTCCATTATCTTTGCCTAAACCCTTGTAAATCAGCTTAAAAAAATTAGTTTTTACACCTTAAAGGGGTGTTTGGGACAACAGCCAAAATGGGTCATTTTAGTTTAAAAACTGTTTTGGGTCATTTGGCCATCTTTGGCAAGCTTTTTTAAGCTGTTTTTTATCTGTTTTCAAAAACTTTTAGGTCTTAAAATTTGTTTTAAGGTTTCTCCTATATAGTCTTTAAAAAACTATGTGACAAAGGCAGTGCACATAGCTTATTTGATTCAGATTACAAAACAAGTTTTTAATGGTTGTTCTTGTGTTCTTTTAGGTGTCTAGATGCATTAGATTAGAGTCCCTTTGGTTTACTTATATACTTACAAAAATCTGTCAACCTTTTTCTAAGTCATTTTTCAGTTTCATTAGCCATTTTTCATCTTTAATTTTAATATAGTAAAAATAGTATTTAGCTTTTAAATTTTTTGAATACAAGCTCCTTAGGAGTCACACTAAATATGTTTTGACTTATCTTTTCATTTTCAGCTTATTTTTCTAGCTTATTTTGTGTCTGCAAAAGCCCCATTTGTCTTTGTGAAAACCCAAAAAGTTAGCATATGCTGAGTGTTAAGACCTTTTTCATTTGCTTTTTTTAGTAGCTTATTTGATTTTCAAATTCAATTTTCTTTGCTGATTTAAAAAGTCTATAAGCCAAGCTTTAAGCTCATATAAGCCATATGCCCATAAGGTTCCTTTTTGTTGCTTAAAAATAAGCTCAAACCTTGTCCCTTAGGATGCTTGGTAGGCAGTTTTAGCTCTTGTAGCTTATTTGCTTTTTCTGTCTTTCCTTGCTTATTTTCTTTGCTTATTTAGTTCTCAGTTTCTTATTAGGTTAGGTTTTAGCCTCTAGTAGCTTATTTTGTTTAAAGTTTGAGCTTATTGAAGCTTTTCCTTAAAAACAGCTTAAGTGTTTATATGTTTAGCTTTTAGCTCAATTATGTTTATTCTAGCTTATTTAGTTGCTTATTTTTAGTTTTTAGCTTATTAGGTCTAGGTCTTAGGCTTTCTTGAGCTTATTTGTTTTTCTTTGTTGCTTATTCAGTCTAAAAAAATAGCCACACAGTTTAGTCTTTAGTCAATAGCTCTTAATAAGCTATCTGTCATTTCCACTTAGTTTTATTTAGCTTATTTCAAGGTTTTGCTAAAAGTCCTTTTTATAAAAGTTGCTTATTCTTACTTGTTCTTTAGTTTTTTTGCAAAAAGAAAAACAAAAAAATGTGTTTTAAAAAGAAGAGGCCATGGGGGTCGAACCCATGACCTCCCCCTTTAACACTAAAGCCTCACACACACCTCTGCTAACACTAGTACCCTTGGGTCTTTTCTATTTTCTTTTGCACAAAATATTGTTTTACCCCTTTTTTGCCCCTTTAAGCTAATAAGTTGTTTTAGCTTATTAGACGGCTTATTTAATAAGTTGTCTGCACCACTTTATGTTTCTTAAATCCAGCATACATTAAAGTATTTTCCTGCAATTTTTTAGATTTTTCCCAATTAATTTACTATTTTTAATGAATTTTTTTTTAAAACTGTTTTTAAATCATAAAAAAATAAATAAAATTAAAAAAAATAATTCTTTTAAAAAAAATATATTTACATTCGTAGGGTTAATATTTTTAAATTTCATTTTTTAAAGAACGGGATCTAATCCCATTCTCGTTTTCTTCGCGTTTTTAGCTTGAAACACCTTCGTTTTTGGTCTAGTTTTCTTTATTATTTCTTTTTAGTCACTTAGGACTTATAAAAGTTAAAAAAATCAATTTAGGATTAAATTTCAATAAATTAGGTTTTTAAGTCGCATTTTTACGTTCTCGTTTTAGGTTTTAACTTAAATAGCTTTCGTTTTAGGGTTTCTTTTACTCGTTTTTGCATTTTAATTGTAGAAATAGAAA